>JABUQX010046935.1:0-21321 GCA_015478945.1 Trachelipus rathkii
AAGGTCGCGGTCAAAAAAGGTCAGGGTGGGTACCTTTTCCGTTCGTTTTTCAGGTGGGTTTTCGGGGTCAATATGCTTCCCTATATATATATATTATATAATTATAATATATATAAGACAATAAACTATTATTAAAAAGTAACAATATACCTAATATTAAACTTGACAAATTAACCTAATATTAAAATAAAGAGCATAATATATACCCTTATTAAAATAATCAAAATATCCTACTGGCAGGCAAATACTTAAATTAATTTTCTTTCCATTCGTTATAAACCTATTAAAAATAGCATAATATAACCTTGTACAAACTAATTGACAAAACCTCTATTAAAAAGTGCTAAATAACTCTGTTCTAATACATAAAGACAAATTAGCCATATAGTAATTACAAGAGCAAGAGAAATACGCCATTAAAAAGGCAAATACCTATAAAAAAAAGTAAGGCAAAAACCTGTTAAGAAGGCAAATACATTAATTTAAAAAGTGACAAAATACACCTATTAAAAAGGTCACCTAATATACCTTATAATTTACTAAATTTAGCTAATTAACTATATTATCAAAAAGACAAATACCTATTAAATAAGGCAATAATAAACTCATAGATTTAAATTGCAAATACCCCATCTATTTAAAAAGGCAAAAAATACTATTAAAAAAGGCAAATACCTTAAAATTGCAAACACTTTATCAAAAAGGGCAAAATACCATATATTATAAATAAATAGTGATAAAATCTATAATTAATATTTTATATATAGCAAATACCTATTTCAAAAGGCAATACCTAACTATTTTAATAAAAAAGGCAAAATTATACCTATTAAATAAGACTAAATACATATACCTATTTAAATAAGATGCAAATATATACTTAATTAAAAGGCAAATACCTATTTAGAAGGCAAATATCTATAAAAAAGGCAAAATATACCAATATTAAAGGCAAATGCTAAAAACTAGTGACAAAAATACTATTTAAATTTAGAACATTAAATATTCTATTTAAAATATTGGTAATATACTCATATAGATAAATATTGATCCAATACATAGGTCGATTCAACCACTAGGCAAAATAATACCGCTTATATACAGATTTAATTTTTCAAATATATATCCATTATATATTAAAGCCAAGATATAACGAATTTCTTTAATATTACGGTGTAGGTTATGTAATTAACTTAATGAATTCGCTATATTACTCTTATTAGAGTAGGCAATAATTAACCTTTGATAATAAAAAGCAAATATCTTATCATTATACAGATTAGAGTCTAAATAACTCTTATATAAAAAGGCAAATTATTCACGATTCTTATGTACCAAGAGAAGCGATTGAGGAGTAAATACTGTCTCAAAATTAGTTTGTTATAATGTCATAAAATATGCTGATATAGACCAGGTGCAAGACATACCGGTATAAATTAGGAGAGAGAGAAGTCAAACGAAGACGCGAGTACCTAAAAAGAGGTAGAGTCTGGCAGATATTTCTTAATTATTAATATTGCAAGCGTGTTATATTATAACTTACTCTATACCGGAGAGGAGTCAAATTACACACTATTACAGAGAGTTGTCTAATATTTACATGATAAGAAAATTGATAACCTATTTTAAGAGAGAATGAAATAACTCTATATATAACAATGTTTAATGCTAAATAATTTAGCAATGAGAGAAAAGGCAAAACACTACACATTATATAGAATAACCAAGGCAAAATACACACTATTGATAAAGGCCAAATACCCAAATTAATTAATTAAAGATTATAGACAACACTATTACCAAATTAATAGTAATAAGCTACAGAATAATTTCATATACAATATGAAAATAAGTCAAATTTACCTATGTGAATAATATATTAATGAACATATACCGTACTATATTAAAATTATAATAATATACCTTAATTTAAAATAAGGCAATACCCTATTAAAATGCAAATACCATATATATATAATATTAAAATTTAAGTCATAAATATCTATATTAATAATAGAATATAAATTAGCAAATACCTATTAAATATAAGAGGCAAATACTACTAAAAAAGGAAAAATACGCATAATCTAAAATTCTATGAGCATAATACCTCATATATAAAATAAATGAGGAAATTAACCTATAATAAATAGGCAAAATAACCGGTTAATAAGGCAAATACCTTATTAAGTAAGGCCAATACTATTATATTACTATGGAGTCAATTATACCTATATATATTAAAAAAGGCAAAATCATGTGTCTTCTGATATGGTTGGCAAGATGGTACGTATATAGAATTTATAAGGCAAATAATTTATTAAAATATGGCATAAATTAACCTTATATAAAAAGGACATAATACCTATTAAAAATTGCTAAATATACCTATTAAAAAAGACAATATCACCTATTAATATATTAAAAAGGCAAAATATATTATTAATAATATGCTAAATCATCACTACTATATTAATAATAGATAAAGTCAAAATACCTGTTAAATTAAAAGTATATAGACAAATACCTTAATTAAATAAGGCAGATTAACTAGTAATTTAAAAATATTGTCAAAATACCTATAAAAAAGGCAAATACCTGTAAAAAAAAATTTGCGATAGTTTATCGCTTTATATTGATAACAAAGTCATTTTGGTTCAAGAGCCTTTGCAAAAAAATATAATTGGTATTTATAATAAAGTGGCTTATATGAGAGTAAATACTTTAGTTTATTTAGTAAAACCGCGCAGGAGAGGAGCGTGGAGAAAGTTTGAGAAAACTAAACACTATTAAATAAGGCATACATACCTATTAAAAAGTGAACTAATACGCGAGTATAAAAGTATCGTCTTAGAGATATAATCTGAGTATAACAAATATGACTACTATGTGAAATAGTGCTGCAAGATAATCCTTTAGATATAAACGCGCAAATCAAAACCTTTTAATTTATATGTTATACTCTTACAAATAGGAGATCTTATTATAAAAATATGGTCAAATACCTATTGAGACAATAATGTCTAAGTAACTATTAAAAGGGATATATTATTTTTTGCCCGATATTAAATATGCAAATATAACTTTTATTAAAAATGCAAATAACTTATATTACAAAAAGGTAATAATACTTATATTATAGATAAAAGTAGCAAATATACTCATATTAAAAAGGCAAATACCTATTAAAATTGCAAATACCTATTAAAATTGCAAATACCTTATTAAAAAGGCAAATACCTATTAAAACAGTAATGATATTAACTCACCTATATAAATATTGACTAACTCTACTACTATATATGTCTAAATGGCAATTACCTTTAATTAAAAAGGCAAATACTCATGAAAATTGCAAATACCTCCATATTAAAAAGTGACATAATAATACTCATAATAATAAAGGCCAATATACCTATATTAAAAAGGAATAATTTACCTATTAAAATTGACTAAATAATATACGTATAATTAAATAAATGAGCTAAATAACTTAATTAAAAATGGCAAATACCTATTTAATATATAAAGGCAATACCTATTAAGATCCAGGCAACCATTACCAGCTATTTAAATGGCACCCACTTATACCATAACAAACAGATATACTATTAAAATTGGCAACCACGACATTGGTGGTTACATGCAATAAGGAAAACCTATTAGTTTATAGGTAATAGGCCACACTTTATTTCCTTTTATATTATATTTATATTTCACGCGAAAAGTACCGGCAGATAGGATTATAAATATTGTCTTATTTTACACATAAACGTCACTCGATAATAAGGCGATGCAATCACTCTATTAAGGATAAATATTTATATAGTCCCTAGGTGGAGAATTGCTTAAGGAGGCCCTGTATCTACAAAAGGCAAATCACCTATTACAGAGAAGGGCAAATACCTATTAAAAGGCAAATACCTAATTAAAATTGCAATAACCTATTAAAAAGGCAAACTCCGAATAACACACAGTGGAGCAATGAGGACTTGGTTATAGAGCAACAGGCAATACGTAATACTAATAGATAAAAGAGAGCCATATGCACACCTACTCAACAGAGGATGGCACATAATTATGCCTTTATTGAGGGAGATAGATTGGACAGTACTCCCCGTATCCATAAAAAGCGCAGGAATACCTGAGTGAAGTATGGATTGGTCAACAATTTTTACCTATAAAAAGGCAAATACGCTATTAATAAAGGACACCTACTTGTATTAAAAAAGGCAAAATACCTGTTAGAAGGCAAATAATATTAAAAAGGCAAACACCTATTAAAAAGGACCCAATTACCTACTAAATTGCTAATAACCTATTCAAAAGAAAAAAACCTATTAATAAAGGCAAAATACCGATTAATATTTGCAAATACCTATTAAAAAAGGCCAAATACCTATTAAAAGGCAAATACCCTTATAAAAAGGCAAATACCTATTAAAGGCAAATACCTATTAAAATAGCAAATACCTATTAAAAAGGCAAATACCTATTAAAATTGCAAATACCTATTAAAAAGGCAAATACTTATTAAAATTGCAATAACCTATGAAAAAGGCAAATACTATTAAAAATTGCAACTATGAAAATGACAGAATATCCTTTAAAAAGGCAAATTTATTAAAAATTGCAAATACCTTATTAAAAAGGCAAATACCTATTAAAAAGGCAAATAACTCTTATTAAATGCAATACTATTAATATCAAATACTATTAAAGACGGCAATATCCGTATGGAAAAAGGCGAAGTACCTATTAAAAAGGCAAATAGCCTATTTTCAAAGAAGAGCAAATATTTCGCTATTATAAAGGCTGCAAAACCCTGTATATTTACTAAAAAGACAAATAAACCTATAAAAATCTGCCTAAAATATACCGAATTATTTATTAAAAAGGCAAATACCTATTAAAAAGGCAAATACCTATTAAAAAGGCAAATACCTATTAAAATTGCAAATACCTATTAAAAAGGCAAATACCTATTAAAAGGCAAATACCTATTAAAAAGGCAAATACCTATTAAAATTGCAAATACCTATTAAAAAGGCAAATACCTATTAAAAAGGCAAATACCTATTAAAAGGGCAAATACCTATTAAGAAGGCAAATACCTATTAAAAAGGCAAATACCTATTAAAAAGGCAAATACCTATTAAAATTGCAAATACCTATTCAAAAGGCAAATACCTATTAAAAAGGCAAATACCTATTAAAATTGCAAATACCTATCAAAAAATCAAATACCTATTAAAAAGGCAAATACCTATTAAAATAGCAAATACCTAGTAAAAAGGCAAATACCTATTAAAATTGCAATTACCTATTAAAAAGGCAAATATTTATTTAAATGACAAATACCTATTAAAAAGGCAAATACCTATTAAAAATGCAAATACCTATTAAAAATGCAAATACCTATTAAATGGCTAATACTAATAAAAAAGCCAAATAACAATAAAAAAAAGGAAAAAACGACTAAAATTGAAAATACCAATTAAAAGGCAAAAATACCTATTAAAAGGCAAATACAAACTAATGAAGCAAATAGCATGTAAAAATTGGAAAAATACCTATTTAACAAGCAAATACCTAATAAACTTGCAATACTTTAAAAAGGCAAATACTTATTTAAAAAGGCAAATACCATTAAAAAGGCATATACCTATTAAGAAGGCAAATACCTATTAAAAAGGCAAATACCTATTAAAAAGGCAAATACCTATGAAAATTTCAAATACCTTTTAAAAAAGCAAATACCTATTAAAAAAGGCAAATACCTATTAAAAATGCAAATTACCTATTAAAGAGGCAAATACCTTTTAAAAATGGCAAATACCTATTAAAAAGGGCAAATACCTATTAAAAAGGCAAATACCTTATTAAGAAGGCAAAAGATCTTATTAAATGTTTGCAAGTACCCATTAAATAAGTTATATACCTAATTAAAATGCAAATACCTATTCAAAGGCAAATATTTATTTAAATGGCAAATACCTATTAAAAAGGCATACACCTACTAAAAAGCAAATACCTAGTAAAAAGACAAATACCTATTAAAAAGTCAAATACCTTTGTAATAAAATTGCAAAATACCTATTAAAAAGGCAAATACCTATAATAAAAGGCAAATACCTATTAAAAATGCAAATACCTATTAATATTACAAATACCTATTAAAAAGGCAAATACCTATTAAAAAGGCGAATACCTATTAAAAAGGCAAATACCTATTAAGAAGGCAAATACCTATTAAAAAGGCAAATACCTATTAAAAAAGCAAATACCTATTAAAATTGCAAATACCTATTAAAAAGGCAAATACCTATAAAAAGGCAAATACCTATTAAAAAGGCAAATACCTATTAAAAATTGCAAATACCTATTAAAAAGGCAAATACCTATTAAAAGGCAAATTACGCCTATTAAAATAGGCAAATACTATTAAAATTGCAATAATACCTATTAAAACGCCCACCCACAAGAAAAAGGCAAATCCTAATAAAAGGGCAAATACCTATTATTAAGAAGCAAATACCTATTAAAAAGGCAAATATCCTATTAAAAAGGCAAATACCTATTAAAATTGCAATCTACCTAATTCAATAATGGCAAAGTACCCTATTAAAAGGCAATACCTATTAAAAATGCAAATACCTATTAAAATGGCAAATACCTATTAAAAAGGCAAATACCTATTAAAATAGCAAATACCTAGTAAAAAGGCAAATACCTATTAAAATTGCAATTACCTATTAAAAAGGCAAATATTTATTAAAATGACAAATACCTATTAAAAAGGCAAATACCTATTAAAAAGTAAATACCTATGAAAAAGGCAAATACCTATTAAGAAAGGCAAATACCTATTAAAAAGCCAAATACCTATTAAAAAAGCAAATACCTTTTAAAATTGCAATATACCCTATTAATATATAGGCAAATACCGTATTAAAAAGGCAAAATACTCTATTAATAAAGGCCATACATATATAATAGCAAACACCTAGTAACACCCAAATACGGTAATAAATTAACAATAGCATTAAACTATAATAATTACTTTATTTAAAAGGCAATATACCTATTAAAAAAGGCAAATACCTATAAAGAAGGCAAATACCTATTAAATAAGGCAAATTAACCTATTAAATTAGGCAAATACCTTGAAAATTGCATATACTCTTTTAAAAAGGCAAATTACCTATAAAAAGGCAAATAACTATTAAAATTGCAAATACCTTATTTAAAAAGGCAAATACCTTTTTAAAAAGGAAAATAACCATATTAAAAAGGGCAAGTACCTATTTATAAGGCAAATACATATTAAAATGTCCAAACGTATTAACAAAGCAAATACGTATTAAAATTGCAAAGACTTCTTCAATAAAGGCAAATATTTATTAAAAAATGGCAAATACCTTTTAAAAAAAGGCCAAATATCCTATTTTAAAATTGCAATACCTTAATGAAAAAGACAATATCCTATTAAAAAGGCAAATAATTATTAAAATTGCAAATACCTATTAAAAAGGCAAATACCTATTAAAAAGGCAAATACCTATTAAAAAGGCAGATACCTATTAAAATTGCAAATACCTATTAAAAAGGCAAATACCTAATAAAATTGCAAATACCTATTAAAAAGGCAAATACTTATTTAAAAGGCAAATACCTATTAAAAAGGCAAATACTAATACCTATTAAAAAGGCAATACCTAATAAAAAGGCGAACACCTATTAAAAAAGGCAAATACCTATTAAAATTGCGAAATATTACTTAAAATGGCAAAATACCTAATTTAAAATCAAATACCTATTAAAAAGGCAAATACCTATTAAAATTTCAAATACCTATTAAAAAGGCAAATACCTATTGAAAAGGCAAATAACTATTAAAAAGGCAAATACCTATTAAAAATGCAAATACTTATTAAAATTGCAAATACTTATTACAAAGGTAAATACCTATTAAAAAGGCAAATACCTATTAAAAAGGCAAATACCTATTAAAATTGCAAATACCTATTAAAATTGCAAATACCTATTAAAAAGGCAAATACCTATTAAAAAGGCAAATACCTATTAAAATTGCAACCACCTATCAAAAAGGCAAATACCTATTAAAAAGGCAAATACCTATTAAAAAAGCAAATACCTATTAAAAAGGCAAATACCTATTAAAAAGGCAAATACCTATTAAAAAGGCAAATACCTATTAAAATGGCAAATACCTATTAAAAAGGCAAATACTTATTAAAAAGGCAAATACCTATTAAAAAGGCAAATACCTATTAAGAAGGCAAATACCTATTAAAATGGCAAATACCTATTAAAAAGGCAAATACCTATTAAAATTGCAAATACCTATTCAAAAGGCAAATATTTATTAAAAGGGCAAATACCTATTAAAAAGGCAAATACCTATTAAAATTGCAAATACCTATGAAAAAGGCAAATACCTATTAAAAAGGCAAATACCTATTAAAATTGCAAATACCTATTAAAAAGGCAAATACCTATTAAAAAGGCAAATACCTATTAAAATGCAAATACCTATTAAAATTGCAAATATCTATTAAAAAGGCAAATACATATTAAAAAGGCAAATACCTATTAAAAAGGCAAATACCTATTAAAAGGCAAATACCTATTAAAAAGGCAAATACCTATTAAAAAGGCAAATACCTATTAAAAAGGCAAATACCTATTTAATAGGCAAAATTTTTATTAACGATTGCAATACCTATTAAAAAACACAAATACCCTGGAAAAAAGGGAATACAATGAAAATAACAAACTAACATTAACCAAAATACTCCTGAAAACGCAAAAATACTTTTAAAAAAGTAATACCTAATTAAAAAGGCAAAATACCTATTAAAAAAGGAAAAAACCTAATAAAAAGGCAAATACCTATGAAAAAGGGCAAATACCTATTAAAATTGCAAATACCTATTAAAAAGGCATATACCTATTAAAAAGTCAAATACCTATTAAAAATGCAAATACCTATTAAAATTACAAATACCTATTAAAAAGGCAAATACCTATTAAAAATGCAAATACAAAAATTAAATTGCAAAAATACAATAAAAAAGGCAAATACTATTAAAAGGCAAATACCTACTAAACAAGGCAAATACCTATTAAAATTGCAAATACCTATAAAAAGGCAAATCCTATTAAAAAGGCCAAATACCTATTAAAAAGGCAAATACCTATTAAGAAGGCAAATACCTATTAATATGGCAAATACCTATTAAAAGGCAAATACCTATTAAAATTGCAAATACCTATTCAAAAGGCAAATATTTATTAAAATGGCAAATACCTATAAAAAGGCAAAATACCTATAAAATTGGCAAATACCTATTAAAAGACAAATACCTATTAATAAAAGGCAAATAATTATTTAAAAATGCCAAATACCTATTAAAAAGGCAAATACCTAATTAATAAAGGCTAAATTACCTATTAAAAAAAAGGCGATACGTAATTAAAATTGCAAAAAATACCTATTAAATAAGGCAAATACCTAATAAAATGCAATACTATTAAAAAAGGCATAATACTTATTTAAAAGGCCAAATTACGCTATTAAAATAGGAAAATACTTATTAATAAAGCAAATACCTATTAAAAGGAAACACCTATTAAATAGGCAAATACCTATTAAAATTGCAAATATGCTATTTAAAATGCAAATACCTATTAAAAAGTCAAATACCTATTAAAAAAGGCTAAATACCTTTAAAATTTTCAATACCTATTAAAGAAGGCTAAAACCTATTGAAAAGGCAAATAACTAATAAAAAGGCAAATACCTATTAAAAAATGCAAAATACTTATTAAAATTGCAAAAAAAACTTGTTAAAGAGGTATATACTATTAAAAAGGCAAATACCTATTAAATAAAAGGCAAATACCTATTAAATTGCAAACGTACATATTAAAATTCGGAAATACCTATTAATAAGGCATAATAACTCTTATTAAAATAGGCAAATACCTATTAAAATTGCAAACCCCTATCAAAAGGGCAAATACCTATAAAGAGGCAATATACGTATTAAACAAGCATAATGCCTATTAAAAGGCAAAATACCTATTAAAAAGGCAATACCTATTAAAAAGGCAAAATACTCTAATTAAATTGCCAAATACCTATAAAAAGGCAAATACTTAATTAAAAAGGCAAAATACCTATTTAAAAAGGCAAATACGCTATTAAGAAGGCAAATATCCTATTAAAAATGGCATAATATCCTATTAAAAGGCAATACCTATTAAAATTGCAAATACCTATTCAAAAGGCAAATATTTATTAAATTCCAAATACCTTTTAAAATGGTAAATAACCCTATTTAAAATTGCAATTTCCAATGAAAACGTCAAATACCTATTAAAAAGGTAATTATACCTATTAAATTTGCAAATACCTATTAAAAAGGCAGATATTCCTATTAAAAAGGCAAATACCTATTAAAAGGCAAATACCTATTAAACTTACAAAATACCTATTAAACAGTTTAATACCTATAAATATTACAAATTTGTTTTTCCATCGGTTGCTGCCGGAACAACAGGTAGATGTGGAAGTAAGAGCAAATACCTTTTAAAAATTGCAATACCTATTAAAAAAGGCAAATTACCTATTAAAAACGCAAATACCTATTGAAAATTGCAAATACTATTTAAAAAGGCAAATACCTTTAAAATTGCAAATACCTGTAAAGAAGGCAAATACATATTAAAAATGCAAATACCTATTAAAAGGCCATACCTACTTAAATTGCTAATACCTATTCAAAAGGCAAAAACCTATTATAAAGGGTAACACCTATAAACAATTGCGAGTACGTATTGAAATGGGAAATCCCTATTAAAATAGCAAAAAACCTATTTAAAAGGCAAATACCTATTAAGAAGGCAAATACTATTATAATAATGCTACTAATACCTAATTCAAAAAGGCAAATACGCTATTAAAATTACAACTACCTATTAAAAGGGCAAATATTTATTTAAAATGGCAAATACCTAATAAAAAAAAGGAAAATACCTATTAAAATTGCAAAATATCCTTTGAAAAAGAACAAATACCCTATTAAAAAAGGCAAATAATATTAAAATGCAATTCCTATTAAAAAGCAAATACCTATTAAAAGGCAAATACCTATTAAAAAATGCAATACTATTAATATTACAAATATCCTATTAAAAATGGCAAAATACCCTATTATAAAAGGCGAATACTGCTATTAAAAAGGCAAATACCTATTAGAAGGCAAAATACCTATTAAAAAGGCAAAATACCTATAAAAAAGCAAATACCTATTAAAAAAGGCAAATACCTAATAAAAAAGGCAAATACCTATTAAAATAGGCAATACTTATTAAAAAAGGCAAATACCTATTAAAATTGCAAATACCTATTAAATAAGGCAAAATACCTATTAAAAAAAGCAAATTACCTATTAAAGGCAATACCTATTATAAATTGTCAAAAATTATCCGTATAAAAGGCAATACTATTAAAAAGCAAATACCTTTAAAAGGGCAATACCTATTAAGAATGGGGCAAATACCCTTTATAAAAGTGCAATACCTATTAAAAAGGCAAATAACCTATTAAATTGCAAATACCTATTCAAAGGCAAATACCCTTTTATAAAGGCAAATACCTATTAAAATTGCAAATACCTATTAAAAAAATCAAATACCTATTAAAAAGGCAAATACCTATTAAAATAGCAAATACCTAGTAAAAAGGCAAATACCCTATTAAAATTGCTATATTACCTATTAATAAAGGCAAATATTGATTAAATGACATAATACCTATAAAAAAGGCAAAATACCTATTAAAATTGCAAATACCTTATGAAAAAGGCAAATACCTATTAAGAAAGGCAAATCCTATTAAAAAGCCAAATACCTATTAAAAAAAGCAAATACCTTTAAAATTGCAAATAACCTATTAAAAAGGCAAATAACCTATTAGAATAAGGCAAAATACCCTCATTAAAAAGGCAAATACATATTAAAATGCAAATACCTTATTAAAAAGGCAACATACCTAATAAAATGTGCAAATACCTTATTAAAAAGGCAAAATACTTATTTAAAAGGCAATACCTATTAAAAAAGGCAAATAACTCTATTTAAGAAGGCAAATACCGTATTAAAAAGGCAAGATACCTGATTAATAAAGGCAAAATACCTATGATAAATTTGCAAAATACCTTTTAAAAAGCCGAAAATACCTTTATTAGAAAAGGCAAATACCTATTAATAATTGCAAAATACTATTAAAAAAAGGGCCAAATAACCTATTAATAAAGGCAATATACCTATTAAAAAAGGCAAATACTATTAAAAGGCAAATACCTTATAATAGAAGTGCAAAATTACTACTTAATATATGGCAAATACTCTATTAAATAAAGGCAATACCTATTAAAAATTTTGCAAATACCTATTCAAGAAGGCAAATACCTATTAAATTGGCAAGCAAATACCTATTAAAGGCAAATACCTATTAAAAAGGCAAATACCTATTAAGAGGCAAATACCTAAAATTAAAAATGGCAAATACCTATTAAAAGGCAAATACCTATTAAACATTGCAAATACCTATTCAGCAAAGGCAATATTTATTAAATGGCAAATAACCTATTAAAAGGCAAAATAACTATTAAAATCGTGGCAAATACCTATAAAAAAGGCAAATACTATTAAAAAAGGCAAAATTGTATTAAAAAGCAATACCTAATTAACAAGCAAATACTATTAACAATTGGGAATACCTATTAAAAAGGCAAAATGCCTATCAATAAGGCAAAACCTATTAAAAGGCAAATTACCTTTAAAGAAGGCAAATAAACTACTAAAAAAAAGTCTGACGTTTAAGGCAAAACCTTTTAAAAAGGCAAATACCTATTAAAAAGGCAAATACCTATTAAAAAGGCAAATACCTATTAAAAAAGCAAATACCTATTAAAAAGGCAAATACCTATTAAAAATGCAAATACCTATTAAAATGCAAATACCTATTAAAATTGCAAATATCTATTAAAAAGGCAAATACATATTAAAAAGGCAAATACCTATTAAAAAGGCAAATACCTATTAAAATTGCAAATACCTATTAAAAAGGCAAATACCTATTAAAAAGGCAAATACCTATTAAAAGGGCAAATACCTATTAAGAAGGCAAATACCTATTAAAAAGGCAAATACCTATTAAAAAGCAAAATACCTATTAAAATTGCAAATACCTATTCAAAAGGCAAATACCTATTTAAAAGGCAAATACCTATTAAAATTGCAAATACCTATTAAAAAGGCAAATACCTATTAAAAAGGCAAATACCTATTAAAATAGCAAATACCTAGTAAAAAGGCAAATACCTATTAAAATTGCAATTACCTATTAAAAAGGCAAATATTTATTAAAATGACAAATACCTATTAAAAAGGCAAATACCTATTAAAATTGCAAATACCTATGAAAAAGGCAAATACCTATTAAAAGCCAAAATTACCTAATAAAAAAGCCAATCCCTACTAAAAAAAGCAAATACCTTTTTAAAATTGCAAATACCTATTAAAAGCAATACGTATTAAAAAGGCAAATACCTATTAAAAAGGAAAATACCTATTAAAATTGCAAATACCTATTAAAAGGCAAATACCTATTAAAAAAGCAAATACCTATTAAAAAGGCAAATACCTATTAAAAAAGCAAATACCTATTAAAAAGGCAAATACCTATTAAAAAGGCAAATACCTATTAAAAAGGCAAATACCTATTAAAAAGGCAAATACCTATTACCTATTAAAAAGGCAAATACCTATTAAAAAGGCAAATACCTATTAAAATTGCAAATACCTATTAAAAGGCAAATACCTATTAAAAAGGCAAATACCTATTAAAAAGGCAAATACCTATTCAAAAGGCAAATACCTATTTAAAAGGCAAACCTATTAAAAAGGCAAAATACCTATTAAAAATTGCAAAAATACCTTTTCAAAAAGGCAAATAATTTATTAAAAAATGTCAAAATACCGATTAAAGAAGGCAAATCCTTTAAATTGTAAATACTATGAAAAACGGCAAATACCTATTAAAAAGGCAAATACCTATTAAAATTGCAAATACCTATTAAAAAGGCAAATACCTATTAAAAAGGCAAATACCTATTAAAAAGGCAAATACCTATTAAACTTACAAATACCTATTAAAAAGGCAAATACCTATTCAAACTGCAATTACCTATGAAAAAGGCAAATACCTTTTAAAAAGGCAAATACCTATTAAAAAGGCAAATACCTTTTAAAATTGCAAATACCTATTAAAAAGGCAAATACCTAATAAAATTCCAAATACCTATTAAAAAGGCAAATACCTATTAAAAAGGCAAATACCTATTAAAAAGGCAAATACCTATTAAAAAGGCAAATACCTATTAAAAAGGCAAATACCTATTAAAAAGGCAAATACCTACTACATTGCTAATACCTATTCAAAAGACAAATACCTATTAAAAAGGCAAATACCTATTAAAATTGCAAATACCTATTAAAAAGGCAAATACTTATTAAAAAGGCAAATACCTATTAAAATTGCAAACACCTATCAAAAGGGGCAAATACCTATTAAAAAGGACAAACTTTTTAAAAAAGCAAATACCTATTAAAAAGGGCAAACATACCGTATCAAAAAGGCAATACCTATCTAAAAAGACAAAATACTATTAAAAAGGCAAACACTATTAAAAGGGCAATACTATTAAAAATGAAAATATACTATTAAAAGGCAACTACCTTTTAAAAAAGTACAAAATTCCCTATTAAAAAAGGCAAATACTATTTAAAATTGCAAATATCTATTAAAATGGCAAATACCTATAAAAAAGTCAAATACCTATTAAAAAGGCAAATACCTTTTAAAATTTCAAATACCTATTAAAAAATCAAATACCTATTAAAAAGGCAAATACCTATTAAAAAAACAAATACCTATTAAAAAGGCAAAATACTTATTAACATTGCAAATTACCTTATGAAAAAGGCAAATACTCATTAAGAAAGGCAATAATACCAAAAGGCAAATACCTATTAAAAATGCAAAAACCTATTAAAATTGCAAATATCTATTAAAAAGGCAAATACCTATTAAAAAGGCAAATACCTATTAAAAAGGCAAATACCTATTAAAATTGCAAATACCTATTAAAAAGGCAAATACTATTAAAAAGGCAAATACCTATTAAAAAGGCAAATACCTATTAAAAAGGCAAATACCTATTAAAAAGGCAAATACCTATTAAAAAGGCAAATACCTATTAAAATTGCAAATACCTATTCAAAAGGCAAATATTTATTAAAATGGCAAATACCTATTAAAAAGGCAAATACCTATTAAAAAGGCAAATACCTATTAAAAAGGCAAATACCTATTAAGAAGGCAAATACATATTTAAAAGGGCAAACCTATTAAAAGGCAAATACTACTACATTGCTAATACCTATTCAAAAGACAAATACCTTTTAAAAGGCAAATACCTATTAAACATGCATACCTATTAAGAAGGCAAATACCTATTAAAAGGCAAATACCTATTAAAAAGCAAATACCTTTTAAAATTGCAAATACCTATTAAAAAGGCAAATACCTATTAAAAAGGCAAATACCTATTAAAAAGGCAAATACTATTAAACAAAGGCGAACAGCAAGAAAAAAGACAAATACCTAAAAAAGGAAAAACCTATTAAAAAGGCAAAATACCTATTAAAAAAGGCAAATACCTATTAAAAAGGCAAATACCTATTAAAAAGGCAAATACCTATTAAAAAAGGCAAATACCTATTAAATATTGGCAAATATCTATTAATGGGCAATACTATAAAAAGGTCCATACCTATTAAAAAGGCTAAATACTCTATTAAAATTTCAAATACTATTAAAAAGGCAAATACCTATTAAAAGGCAAATACTATTAAGAAAACAAATACCTATTAAAAGGCAAAAACCTATTAAAATTGCAATACCTATTAAAAAAGGCAAATACCTTATTAAAGGGATTCCAAATACCTATGAAAAAGGCAATTACCTATAAAAATGCAAAACCTATTAAAATTGCAAATATCTATTAAAAGGCAAATACCTATTAAAAGGCAAATTCCTATTAAAAAAGGCAAATACCTATTAAAAAAGGCAAATACTATTAAAAAGGCAAATACCTAATTAAAAAGGCAAACCTATTAAAAAAGGCAAATCCTATTAGAAGGCAATACCTATTAAATGGCAAATACCTATTAAAAAGGCAAATACCTATTAAATTGCAAATACCTATTTTAAAAGCAAATATTTATTAAAAATGGCAAATACCTATTAAAACAAGGCAAATACCTATTAAAATTCAAAATACCTATGAAAAGGCAAATACCTATTAAAGGCAAATACCTATTAAAATTGCAAAATACCTATTAAAAATGCAAATACCTAATAAAATTACAAATACCTATTTAAAGGCAAATACCTATTGAAAGGGCAAATACCTATAAAAAGGCAAATACCTATTAAGAAGGCAAATACCTATTAAAAAGGCAAATACCTATTAAAAAAGCAAATACCTATTAAAATTGCAAATACCTATTAAAAAGGCAAATACCTATTAAAAAGGCAAATACCTATTAAAAAAAGCAAATACTATTAAAATTGCATAATACCTATTTAAAAAGGCAATACCTGTTTTAAAAGGCAAATACCTATTTAAAAAGCAAATACCTTTAAAAAAGCAAATTACCTCTTTTTATAATAAGGCTATATGATACCTATTTAAAAAAGTGCAAATACTATTAAAACTGCATTACCTTATGAAATAAGGGCAATGCCTATTAAAAGCAAATACCTATAAAAAAGGCAAATACCTATTAAAAAAGCAAATATCGCTATTAAAAATGCAAATACCTTATTAAATGCAAATGTACTATTAAAATTGCAAATATCTATTAAAAAGGCAAATACCTATTAAAAAGGCAAATATCTATTAAAAAGGCAAATACCTATTAAAAAGGCAAATACCTATTAAATATTAAGGCTAATACTATTAAAAAGGCAATACCTATTAAAAGGGTCAAAATACTATTACAAGGCAAATACCTTATTTAAAAAGGCAAATATCCTTTAAAAAGGCAAATACCTATTAAAATTGCAAATACCTATTTTATAAGACGCAGATCTTATTTAAAGAGGGCATATTCGTTATATTAAATGGCAAATACCATCAAAAAATCAATACCTATTAAAAAGGTCAAATACCATTAAAATGAGCAATATACCTATTAAATAAGGCAAATACCTATTCAAATATTGCAATTACCGTATTAAGAAGGCAATTATTTATTAAAGAAAATACCCTTATTAAAAAGGCAAATTATTCCTATTAAAAATTTGCAAATGACTTTATGAAAAAGGGTAAATATCACTATGAAGCAACGTTTTGACAAATACCAGTGATTAAAAAGCCATATATATTACTATTAAATAAAGTCAAGATAAGATTCCTTTATATAAGATTGCAAATATAATCTTATTAAAGACACGCGCAAATATTCTTATATAAAAAGGGGCAATACCTATTATTAGCACAAAGGTTTCTTATAATATCCAGGTATTTATATAATAAATGCCTTTTAATAGGTATTTGCAAATAATTTCACCTCAGGTTATTTGCCTTTTTATATATAGGTATTTGTCTCCTAAATATATATAAGGTGACAAAAATACTTGCCTTTTGAATAGGTATTTGCCCTTTTAAAATGGTAATAAAATTGATCATGAGATCCTCTTTTTTTTAAATCAGGCTATTTGCCCTCATTTTTATAAAAATAAAAAAGGAAGGCAAATACTTTTTGTCCTTGCTTAAATTATTTAAAAGGCAAGATACTATTAAAAGGAAGAAATATCATTTGCTATTAATTATAAGTGATCAAATAACATATGTAAAAATATTAAGTGAATCTAATATCATATACAGGTTATTTGCATTTAATTATAATGCAAATAGCGCTATATTATATAGTAATATTATATATGCGAAATATTATCGCATTTTTTAATTTTAAAAAGGAGAAATATCTCGTCTTTTATTAACTCAAAGTAGCTAGAGATATATTCTTATCTAAAAATTTAATAGGATTTAATGCATAGATCACGTTTTTTTAATTATAAAAAAGGCAAATCCAGTATCTTCTTAAATGCCAGTTTTAATGCATTACCTATATTAATATGACAGTTTTGAATAGGTATTGGCCAATATTAATACCAGGTATTATGTGCCTTATTTAGAAAGTATTTGCATTTTAAGTCAAAGTATATTTCCATTCTTATCCTATTAAAATGGCAAATACCTATTAAAAAAGCGAAATACCGTGCTATTATAATTTGCAATACCTTGCCTATTCAAAAGTTGTGTTACAAAAACAAAAATATATTATATAAAAATATAAAATAATAAATAAATATTAAAAAAAATAAAAGAAAAATAAAAAAAAAAGACAATACAAAATATATTAAAAAGATATGCAAATATATCCTAATTAAAAAAAAGAGAAAAAACTTAATAAACCATTAAAATAATTAAAAATTGCAAATACCTATGAAATAGACAAATACCTATTAAAAAAAAAAATCTTTCCAACATACCTATTAAAAGGGCAAAAACCTATTAAAAAAGGTAGAAGAGGCAAAATACCGCTATTAAAAAGGAATATATCTTCTATTTAAAAGGTAGAAATACACCACCGTATTAAAAAAGCAATATACCTCTTTAAAAGTTGGCAAAATACCTATTAAAAGGGGCAAAATACCCTAATAAAATTCAGATCAACGCCCTATTAAAAGGCAAATAACCTATAAAAAACGCAAATAACCTATTCAAAAAAGGCAAATACCCTGTTAAGGAGGCAAATACATCATTAAACAAAGGGCAAAGACCTATTAAACAAATGGCAAATACCAGTACTAAATTGCTATACCTTTTTAACTCTTATTAGGTTAAAAGTACTGCCAACACTACCTTATTAAAATTTAGGTTCAAATTACCAATAGGTATATTTAAAATTGCAATTGGCAAATAACCATCATATTAAAAAAGGACCAATTAATATATATTACTACCAGGTTAGTTGTTAAAAAGTTTGCAAGGGATCAATATAACAGCTTTGCCTTAATAGGTCAATTAAAAATTTATTGCATGAGACACTAATTTCCTATAGGTATCAAAAGGGCTAAATATTATATGCCCCCTTTTTAATGTAGTTAAAAAGGAAGGTTTGCAAATATCCTTGTTTTATTGTAAAAAAATATAGGGCAAATTCGCCGCTTTTTCCTGCTTTTTTTAAAAAAGTATTTTTTTTAAATTCATCCCTCTATTAAAAAAGAAAATACCTATTAAAAAGGTCAAAATACCTATTTGCCTTTTATTAAAACAAGAGGTATTTGCTCCTTTTTATTAATAGATATTTGCAAATTTTATATTAATAATGACATAGGTATTATATTTTCTTGAAGAGGATTATTTGCCTTTAAAAAATTTTTAAATAGAGGATCGCTACTCAAATATACCTCTCCCTTTTAAATTCAAGTATTGTATTAAATAGATGTGCAAGCAAATTATTAAATGAATAGGTATCTTGATCGCTCGCTCTAGGTATTTGGCTTTTTAATAGGTTTTTGCTTATTAAAAATTTTAAATTAGGTAATTTTGTGTACATTCGAATATTTTGGGACTTTCTATAGGGCCTATCCCTTTGGGTATGGCCCTTTTAAACTAGGTATTTGGATTTATATTAAAAATACGTATTTAAGCCCTTTTTATAGTTATTTTGACTATATTTATGGTATTTGCACATAAAGAGCAATACTTTACAGTAATATATTTTTGTGAAAAATGAAAGCTCTTAGCTATCATTGCCCCTATTACGTAATGATAGAAAGATATTCTCTTTGCTTTTAATAGTAATTATTGTTCTTTTTAAATATAAAATAAAGGTTAGTTGTTCATTTTTTAAAAAGGTAGCATTATAATAGATGCCTATTTTTAATAGGTATTTGCCTTTTTTACGATTAGTATTTCATTTGGATCTTTTTAAAAAACCCCCTAAAATTTTAAAAGTTGCAGTATACTTTTTTCTATAATTTAAATTAGTATGCTCTAAATATTAAATTTTTAACTAAAAAAAAAATAAATGGGAAAAAGAATTGAAACTCACCAAGAAAATTCATTGTAGTGTAATGATTATTAAAACTGATAAATTTTAATAGGTATTATTTAGTAGTTAAAATTTAAGTTGTGTATTTAAGTTTTATGTGCCCAAATACGTTTTTTAACATTAGGTATTTGCCCTTTTAATAGGGTTAGTTATGCCCAATTCTCATTTTTATATACATAAGGAGATTATATTAATGGCGACATACGTTCCCTTTTTAAAAAATTATTGTAGGTTCTGCCTTTTTTTTTTAAAACTTTGTCGATTTTCGTTTTAGGGCCTTTATTTGCAATTTTAAAAATTAGGTCTTCTATTAAATCTTTTATATTTAATAGTGTATAAGTGACTATTGCCCCACAAAAATACTTTTTAAACAATAGGTGTATAAAGAAAAAATAAGGCGGGTACAAATCCGTGATTAAAAGAAAAGGGCAGGCAAATAGCCTACTGTAAAAAGTATTCGGAATTTTTAATGGAGCAAGGCAATTTTATTTGTTTTTTCCATGATGTAATACTATTTCGGAAGAGAATTAATTTATATTTGGAATTTTTTACAACAAACAAAAGATATCCTAGCAGGAAGTTTGCATATTCGGCCCATTTTTATTAAATAAGAAACATATAATATCTGGCTATTATTTTATAGTTAAATTTGTGAATAAAAAAAGTGTGTTTCTGGGAGGATATTTGCTAGTTTGTTTTAGGTATAAAATGTGCAGAATTATTTATGCATTTTACATTATTTGTACAATTATTTTTTAATGATCATTTAAAGTCTTATTTTGCCTTTAATTTATGTTTAAAGTGCATTTTTGGACTTTTTTTTTCATTGGTATATGGTGGGCATTTTTCATAGAAGTGTATTTGCCCTTTTGTAATATTGGTTTTGTGCCCTTTTTTATTTTTTTTTAAAATGGATTGCTATTTGCGGTTTTTAAAAAGGGTGTATTTGCAAATTTTCATGGGTAATGTTGCCTCTTAATAGTGTTGAGGGTAATCTATTTGCGGCAATACAGCCTGTTTTTTTAATTAGGTATT
>JABUQX010046936.1:0-41794 GCA_015478945.1 Trachelipus rathkii
CACGATATATAAAATATTAAGAGCTATGTCAGCACCAGAAAACATGAAAAAAATATAATGTCATAAGCAATAGAATAATAAATGAGAAAAGCAGTGAGTAAATTATAAAAGAGAGCACAAACAAACCAAGCTACAATTATAACTCAAAAAAATATAAGGTATATAGATCAAAAGATAAATAGTGAATGTCCAAACATAGAGATACCGGCATTATATATATAAGATAACGAGAATTAGACGAAAGAAAAACTATTTCGTCGCACCCTAGTCAGTATAAAGTTCTAATAAACTCATAAATGTCCAACGGGACTCCACACAGATTTAAGTCGCAATCAACATTACGCGACACAACAAAATGAAGACTATTACATCCAATAGCAAGATAGTGAAAATATACTCACATAAAAAATCTGTCTGACAAATTATTAACCAGCATCAAAATATCAAAAAATAGTAATTTTTACCCCATGTATTAGCTAGATAGATCTAACAACGTAAACGTATCTATCATACTCGACATCTAGTAGCCGAAAATCCATCACGATAAATTCATATCTATATAATTCATATCTATATTTCTCAACCATGATTAGACTCAGGACTATCATTATCTTCAACTATATGAAACCGTACACTTCTAGAGGTTACTACTATGAACACGCACTTTTAGCTAATATAATTATACGCTATATCATATATACGTAACGGCTATCATACTATACAATATAAACCAATTAACATTAAATACCTCCACGCGTATTAATAATCACTAATAAGAAATGAATCACTCACAATATAAACCTCCATAATTATAAGTGTTGATGTCGCATAACAGGGTAAGGCAAGTAGGTGCCTGTTGTGTGTGTGTGTAGCCGCAGATCACATAACGACAGGATTGAGCGGACACCTTATCAAGGCGTCGGACACAACGACCACTCCGATAATAGCAAGCTTGTCAACGGCTCAATCTCGAGTAAGACTTGCACTTCTAGATACCAATCTATATACAGCCATATAATCTGAATACTGACTCAACATACGCTCTATTAATACTAGCCAACATATGACATACAATAAAATGCCACTATATCCACATTATAGTATCTATAATAAATCTTACATTATATTATTACATCTTATATAAAATCTACAACAAGTACAAAAGAAACACATAAATAATACAACTATGAATTAAATCACATTAATAATAATAAATACAGTTATGCAAATCAGATACCTTAAAAATTAACAACTTTATACTAATTACAGTTTACATAAATCAGACGAGTGACGATTTAGTTAAATATCATATTTATTACGGGAGTTTCAAAATCACAACATAACACATATACTAAAGATACACTCGATTATATGGTCTCCAATTATATATTACATGTAAAATACCAAAATTTAGACTTTATAGATTAATAATCTTAATATTACTCATATTTTGAACGAAACTAATATGTGAAGAATCACAAAGTCACTGACTATAACGACTTTAAGAGGCGACGTTTGCCTATAATATAAATATATAACACAAGTTATCACAGAATACACCGGAATTTGGTAACATAACATTAAAAATCCCATAGAGAGAAGATTCAAAGACCGAGAGAGGAATGAACGCTCGAATTAACCGCGTAAAACAGAACACCCAGATAAATTCGTACTGCATCGAGCTTATAGTGATATTCGACTACTACCGAACTATATTTACATCATGATATATCTGGCAGGATCATTAAACTAATACTTCATAGAAACCTATTGAATTTGATAATCAATGCCCGTATGGTATACGAGCTTTCTTTATAACGTAACATGCATAAATTGATACTATATACGAGCTACATGTGATCAATCCAGCCATGACGAATAGGATTAGGTTCTTATTGGAATATCCATAACTGATATATTAATAGAACCCCTATAACACTTATACTTTAAATGTTCAATAAGGTAATATATATGAAAACACTAAATAGATAACACGAGTTAATACTTATATATTATTAAGGGCTTTTTAAGATACATTATAGTTAGAAGCTTTCTTTTATATCTCAATTGGGATTATCGCTCTCAACCCTTGGGACAAAAACCCATACCTCACACGCGAATTAACACCATCGCTACAAGAGCTATCATTGCAGACACAAAATTTACAGGAGCCCTCACTAAATATGACCTAATTGGATCACAGAAAGCTGAATACCACTATAATACACCCCTTAGAGCTAAGGCATTACTGTGACAATATAAGTTAACCTACTTCGTGCATCAGCACACCATAGCATAAGAATCTTATACCTAAATGGCACTAGTTTGAACCTCCGCAGATAACGTCTCTAACCTAATTAGACTATAAAGTACTCCTTATTAATTATATAAATATATGTAATTTATTATTTATGATTATAATATACTATTTATATTATATATAATATTATTAATTATATTAATATAATAGTTATCAATTTAATATATATTATATATTAATCTATTCATGCTGAGCACATATGATTATAATTAATTTAACACATAATAGAAAGTCTACATTACATTAAATTATTAGATTAAGATTAAGATAGGTACTGAGTCTTGACCAACGTCAATGGAATAGGAGCAGTCTATATATTGCAGTTTAGCACGACACATGCAGATACAGTAAACTATTCAACAAATTGCTATATATTTACTAAATTGTCGAGGTCGACTTACATTAGAGAAATAGAATTACCTCAGTTTACATATAAGTATCACAAATCTTAGTTACAAAATAAAATTCACATAAAAAAATCCTAGTAAAAGAAGATTAGCAAAAGAATCAGATTACATAATTAACATATATCACATCAACGTAAGACAAGAAAAACACACACAACCTTTATCATAACTCACAATACATAATCTATCAACCTGAGTTGAATCTTAATACCAACAACGCACAGTCAAGAGATACACTAGAGCATCTAATAACTGCACCAATCCCAAATGATCAACAAACTAAGCATTACTGCACAATGGACTAAGTCACCCGATCAAACCAATTTATTATCTATACACTTATTAACTACTATCATAATAAATACCACATAACAGTAGCATCTCACTCAGTGAAACCAATATCAAAACATCACCTACTTTCAACATTCTAGACACAGCACTAAAAATACTAATAAAAATATCATTATCAACTTGACATATTAAACGTATACAATTCTCAGTTATTTTGACACTCAGTTCCACCCCATTTACTACTATTGTCTACACTACATATATGCTCTTCTTTATCACTCAATTGATTTTTTTCATGTTATTTAGTACTAAGTTGTACATAGTTTGACTTTACCTAAAACCATGAGAGAAGCACACGTATTTAAAATACTATTATTTAACATTTACAATAATTCAGTAGAAAAATATATATCACTTACATCAAAATAAAAATAAACAATAACTCGAAAAAATAGATTTTTTTTTACTTTAAGGTAGAACTTAGAAAATATATATATAGAGAAAAGATTGAGAGAGACAGTCAAAAATAAATTGGATGAATGGCAGCATAGTTGGTTCTTCAGCTAATCAAAGGGAATATCGAGAAAATTTATCATTTTTGGACTTTGAAAAAGCTAATCACATATTAATAATATCAAAATATATGCATTCCGAAACATTACGTTATACTTAATCGGAATGATTATTTAACAGAATCTCTAACTAAACAAGCAATATAAAATTTCATTTATAAAAAAAAACGCTAAGTAATCGACAACTCAACATTAAATTGATTGATAAACTATATAGACTAAAATAAATCAAAAACTTTATAAGGTCAGTGAGCATATTCAAACATGTCTCACAAAAAGTTACAGAGCTATACCACAATAATTAACATAAGGGATAAATTAGGTCATACCATATAAATATCAAAGCCTCATGCATTAGAAGCAACTCACAGAAAACACTAAAGACAATAATTACCAATTATAAAATATAAGAATTATAACACACTAATATCAATATATATACAATCACTAACTATAGTAGCTCATACACCAACATATACATTTAAGGACCTTGGCATCATAATTTCGCACTACTTAGCTTAACATATCTCATTTAAGACTATATTCCAGAGACGAGATGTCTCAATTATCAGCCGAAACACAACATATGCGACTGATGCAGAAAGGACAGAGCACTCAACGCGAGGAGGGCACTCGGTTGCAAATATCCCATACAATCCCTAAACAAATTCAAATCTTTTACTTTACATACTTTACACTCTAACTTCCATTCATTTACGGTCCTATCCAGACACTCTCATAACTATAGAGAGATATCATAATATCAATGGCCTTAGACCACCCTAAAACGAACTAGAGCTTCCTACTATTACTTACATTCTCTTCTAAATCATGTTCATGGAACAATTCTCATCAAATAGATTTTCGATTTCCACACCAGCTCATTAACAATACAACTTTTGGAGCCACCACTTCGAGTACACAAGAACTAGCAATCATAAGCTCCCATCATCAACTGCTCTATGATATCTTTCGGACAACTATCATAATCTTAGCAACTATCTTTTAGTCCTATTTAACACTCTTCAGTCATGTTAAAAAATCCAAAAGTCTTGATTTTAAAACTTTACGATACCAGGTTCCACCGTCACGTACTTTTAGTATTATACGATATGCACCTTATGTAACAAAGTACCGAGTGACAACGCCAAACCAGACTAGCTGTGTAAGAAGATATCACATAAGCTTAGCTATACCCGGCCGAGCACAGAACACCTACGACAACAATGGGACTCAGATAACCGGACTAAAACTGTACCTCGAGCTACCGTCCACGAAAAGATATATATTCATGGCTATGTCGGAATATGATTAGCGATAAGCTGGCCGACGAGGTTTTTTGCTGGAATACCCAAAGATTAATGTCTGGCACTACTACATCCATTATATTCACTAAATATCTATTATCTCCTCGTATCGTATTAGGATTTCTATTTATAATCTCTACAATCAAAAATAATATTATTTATTATACTTCGACTCTTATTGATTTTATATCGCTTCGCGATTAAAATAACCTTGATCCTGAGCCGAGCCCGAGCCGAAGCCTTCACGCAAACTCGACGCGTTTTATAGTAACCGCGAGTTACCGCGAGTTATTACGCAAGTTCTGCCTCTTTGATCGGTAGCGTTTTGTGACGAGCAGATGCCTTCGTCAGTAAACTTTTATCATGCTGTGCCCTCTCGCAGAGTCGTGCACAGCAGGAGGCAATGTATATAGGTAAATTTCATCCCTTGTCTTGTAAGATCGAATAAATTTTGCAATACACTCTGTACCATATTACGTCTTACGTATAGCTATGAGAATCAGAGGAACCAACCGGGAAAACCATCAGTCAAGAACGACAGCAAGTAACTCAATGGACGTAGAGCGCATCATAGTATCAATGGATGATAGCTAAAACAATAGACTAGGGGAAAAAGAAAATTATAAACCACACATAACAAAATCACTCAAGGACACACACACAGCACATATATATAAAAAAATACCTAGAAGTATACCAATATTGTTCTATATTAACTACTGCAAGAAATCGTACCACACCCTACACATCAAAACATTAGTACTTACAGTAATAATCGATATATGTCCCCTAACCTATTATACAAGCACACTTCAAGGGGATAAACACACAGGGTTCACATATTCATATGACTTATTTATGAGGCTCACTAAGGCCATAATAGTTTAGACTATAATAACCCTATCAGCAGGAATATGCCACACCACACATCACACATACCAGAACACAAGACATTCACCATAAAATATCACCTATATGTCTCAAGAGATCGAAACGTCCTCCTTCTTGAGTTTACTAATAGGAAGCACAAGCCATCTCATCTCATTCAAATATCTATAGCAACTAATATAGACCATTCACACTAAATATACAAATGTGTAATATCTATTAATCAATCTAACTTCAGCCTATAATAAGTCTAAATATTTTATATAGCGTACATTATTAAAGGTATAATAAAAGTTAAATAATAATATATAATCATTAATATACCTATTTATCAATTACACTCTTGAGATAACGAGCACAACCACATACAAGTATATAATAATTAGGGACATTATCCTATGAATATCATACTACATCATAATATCTTAACTATTACGCACATATTACAAGTATATATAGAGTAGAGCGATACTACGTTCTGATAGGGCCTTCATTGAATATATAGATTCTAACACTACATCTATACACCTACTTATAGTATACCACTAGTATAGATGATATTAATATATATAAATCAATTATCTCCACGGATATGAGAGATATATACTAACCAAGATTCGTCGATGCGAGAGAGAGTGAAATACTGTGAAGAGTGATAGTAGAGAGGCATTAGGCAGTACATGGAGAAATTTAGGTCAAAGGGGTTGAAAAGTGACATGCGTTTATGAAAGAGTAAAGGTACAATTATAGACGATATGAGAGGTATAAAGGATTCTATTGAGGAGGCACTAAATTTGAGAGAAATTTAGGACTAGGTACACCAGTGACCGGCCCTCTCAGAGAGTAGAGAAATTGACGTGGTCTAGATGGAGGGAACAGCATCCGCCTACTAAAAACTGCGAACAATAAGCTAGAATGCATCAGTATTACCCAACAACTCATCACACCGATATAATTAGCGATTATATTTCAATCGAATCATCATAGAGATAATGTATGGATATATAATCATATACTAAAAGAGAAGGATAACTGGAAGAAATCTTAGAGTAGTGTTAGATAGGCAAAGTGGGAGTATTTAGAGCACATAGTGACTATATCAGACGGAACGTTAGCTATTGAGTATGCACTCTACTGATGACCTAGCGATAATAATATTGCATATAAATATAATCTCTATTAGGTAAAGCAAAGGAGTCATATTATACAATTATCCTATGTGACAAGAGTAGACTTCAAGAATTTATGCTACAAGTTAGAAAGACGCCTTTACACAACACACAGGCATGGGCTAGATCAGTAGATCGGGAAATAATTCATGTGATTATAACCACTGTACAGATAAATAACACCTATGTTAAATACGGATACAGATAAAATCCGTTAGGACAGACAGATGAGGTCCACGCACAAAAATGAGGTACAACGATGAAAAGATATAATAAGTAAAACTAATTATGTGGTTAAAGCTATGACTAGAGAGCACAAAATTACTTTAATAAAGGAGATATGTGTGAATTAGAATGCGTCGCAACCGTAGCGAAAGTGATTGAGAAGATGGAAATGAGAATAAGAAAAGTCATTTGAAAGGGCCTACTTATTATTCTGTTGAGCTAGCCATAATAATAACTCCTAAAGATACAAATAAATAAACGTCACCAATTGAGAGTCTGTAAAAAAATGATGGATAACTAGACAGAAGAATAATAAATAGAGAATGTATAAAATATATTGTATCATTGAAAAAGTCGTATTTAGATATGAATACGTGGATAACAATACATAACGGATAGACGACTTAATCGTGTCGATGGGAATTCCAATCCCTAAATCGATCGTCAAATATATTAATTATTAAACAAAATTAAATTGCAACTCTGAAAATCTAAGATAAAAAAAAAGTGGATCATTTATATTTTAATTTTTAATAATATTATATTTTTTGGGCATAATTTAATTTATATATTTAAAAGAAAACTATAATTAAATAGTTTATAACTTTAATTAATTTTATAGAGGTTTAAACATATCGTATAATAACATAATAAAACATTGTTTTTTAAGCACTAAAAATTTATGCATTACTATTTATAAGATACTTATATACTTAAAAAGATTTTAGCATGTTAATACATAAACCCTAGCTAAACAGCAGGTAAAATGTCAAATAAAATCCTAGTAAATCAAAACAGCAAACTAACCCAGAGAACAAACACATACATCGAACCAATCGGGATCCTATTTGGGTCAAAAGTTGATGCTTAGGCTACATAGAATATGTGTTCTACTACTAAACTAAACACGGAAAAGTAGTTAATTTTATTTGCTGATTAGATCTATACATGTTAAAATATTGAGTTTAGTATCATGTATTCGAAATAGACAGATAGTTAATTATCTAGTAGATAGTCGCAGTGTGTTAGATGAGAGCGAAATAGAAAGGTATGTATGCAGCATCTTATATAATATTAATACAGGAGGATATTACTCTATATACTAACAGAAAGATATAGAATAGGAGAGAAGAAAAAGCAGTTTGGACTTTATAAGGTTACAAAACAATGGAGAAAACTCCAGTCACTCAAAACTACAAACTAAAAGGGCGCAGAGTAAAGGAGCGTCAATATGAGACTTTCTATATATCGACTTAAGACGAAATTTCTTTGACATATATAGGTCTCGATATTAACTAATTTTGCGAGATTTATCCTCACAATTTTTCGAATACTGGGTGTGTAACATTATTGAAAAAAACACAACATTAAACTTTTATTATCTTAACATTTTACGTCTTTTAAAAGAGGTTTCTTAAAAACATATACTGTTTGTTTTTTAACACAAATGAACGTTTAGTGTCTTTTTATGTATGTGAAACTGTCATAAAATTGTCGCCGTTTTTAATGCGGATAGGCTCTAAAGCAGTAATCAGTAATAATGTACAAGGGGTAAAAGATGTTTATATAGACACAGACTCTATAATTTAATCGGAACATTGCATCTCCACGTTACTCGTAAAAGCGTATACTACCACAACCGGAAATGCTTATTAAGATAGCCTATATGGATCAAAATTGATATTCAGAGTCGATCGGTAATATCTCAGTTCATAGAGAGGAGTGAGAAAAAAGGAGAGTCTGATGATTTATTGTATATATAATTAATAGTTTTAGGTATTCTTAGAATAGTTGTTGTTTGTTATATTTTATACTGAAATAAAGATATTTAATAGCGTAGATTGATGTTTTATACTTAAGTAAATTATGGTTGGTCAGAGTATTTACAATACCTTATGAAGATTATAGAGTAATATCAAGTAAATCAAAATAAAGCTTAGTAACACCAAAATACGTATAAGTTAGATCTAAAAGCTAACCACAAACATGAAGAAAAATCCTGAGAAGTACTAGATTACTATTGTAAATTAACTATATTGATATAAGATTATATAATATATATAATACTTATTGAGATTAACAAAAATCATTTTGAAGACTTAAGGTATAACAAATAATAACAAATATTACAAAACTCATGATATATAATTATATTGAGAGTTTTAGCTTATCTTTTAAACAATATTGATATATTACTAAAAATTATATATTGAATAGTGTATATACTATTTAAAAAATTGCAAAATTCTAACATGACCCAATATTATAAGTCAAAGTATTAATCAGTGTTAATAAAGTATTAATCAGTAAATTCAAAAAACCTAAACATCAATAACACAGTATCAATAGCATAAAAAGGAAGACAAAACCACGCCTTCCTATGCAAAATGCAAATCCGTGAGAATATACATAAAAATAGTATTAGAGGCAAGTTTAAAATGCAAAAGTAAGATGACTAATTGCAAAGTACCCTATTTGATTCAAGTTTCATAATCCTGATAACAAAGTATCGGTAAAGTACAATTAGGGATGAAAAAAAAAAGGGCTTTCAGAGTGTATGCAAATAAAGTACAGTTTATTTTTTACAATGATACATTAATATTATGTTAAAAAATTTGTTTAAAACTTTTATTTATATTTAATTTATGTATCTAATTATTTTGTTTTAAAACTATTATTATTTGATTATTAATTTTAATATATTTTGTAGTAAAGTCGATTTTATTTATTTTTGTTTCGAATTTTAAACATTTTTTTCAATTATAATTTAGTTTATTTACTTGTAAAAAATATGTATTTAATTTTTATTTATTCTTGTTTTAGGTATATACTAAGAGCACATAAGTACATGTTTTTAGACTAAAAAAATTGTATTCTTTTATGTTTATAAACATTAAAAAAATTGTGCATTTATACATACCATTTACAAAGCATGTAAGATAATCAAATACTACCCCGCAGCCAACCCTCAGCTAACCATTCCGATCCATTGCATCTAGTTGATCTACTATTCTATTGTCTATTGATTCATAAATTCTAAATTAAAATGTTTATAGTATATGATAGTATAAACCTTACAGAATGACATAAATCAATAAAACTACTAAAAATCACACATGTATCCAGCCACCCCGCCCATCGCACCCTTATCTAGACTATGATCTAGTAGATCCTCACATTGATTCAAGGTCATTTTTGTATAATATAACACAAATATTATTTATTTTGTTTTGCTTCTTTAAACATTTAGTTTTTACAAAAAAGTCTTAATAGTTTGTTTTAATTGAAAAATATGCATTTTTACACACCCCTATAGCAGTAAATCAGTAAATCAAACGCTAGCCTCACTTCTATCCTCCTACCTGTACATGTACTCCTATGGAGAAATTGATCATGATCTAAATTCACTCACAGCAGAATTTATCTGACATACCTCCAAACAATATTTATCTTTGAATCTTATATTTTATCTTTGAATAGTTAATTTATAAAAATTTATTTGACATCTTTATAAAATTAATATAAGAATGCATGTAGCATAATAGAATGCGTATAATTCCATAAATCAATAAAATTCAAAACAACCCCACTACACCCTCCTACCCATCCATGAACTATGTTATCTTTGGGGTCCAAATTTTATCCTAGACATAGTTCTGCAAAAAATGGTTTGTGTTGTGTGTCTTAGTTTGACCTATATTTGAAATGCTTGAATATTGCACAAAACTGTTAAAAAAGGCAAAGATAAATAAATTCCAGAGCATGTGTGTTTCTTACTGTTGTTTGTTGAGTTGTTGTGTGACTGGCTGTTGTTAAAATATCAAAACGTTCAATATTATATAATAAAATAACAACCTTTTCAAAAGACTGGTAGTATGTTAAATTTACATTAACATGTAGATATAGAATAACTAAACATAAAAACTATATCTCTAATCCTAGCTAACTGACAAAAATAGCATTTAATCTATAACAAGGTAACTAATAAATAGAGTTCAACTTACACTACTATAAGCAGAAAGTCCTCATGGCAATGTACTCATGTCTTTATACTATATACACAGCGCGAGCACAAAAATATTATATATTATTATATATTATTATATTATTATTATTATTATATTATTAATATTATTATGTACTAAATTAGAATAGATTATTATATATTATATATTCCCCTACCTTATTAATACCAATAATGCCGCCCCCGATCACTTTGCCTCCAGGTACACAACTAGATCTTGGTAGGTCAACTTGTTCTCATAACCAGACACGCTAAACATGACGTAACTTGTTACGGCCTCAGGTTAAGCCAATCAGAGAACTGTAATTGCCATGCCATCACGGCCAGCCCAATGAACTCCGAGGAATGCTCATTTAATCTTAATATCTTTGACACATGAGAAGGGTGACGAGATTTATTACTTTTGTTCCCCTTATGTCCTTACTAACATATGTGTTTATCTTAAACAGTAGTTTTATAATATTAATTATTATTAATATTCATTATTATGATTATTATTATTATTTAATTATATTATATATTATAATTTTATTATATCACTATATAGTTAAGAACATAACATATCTAACATACCTCACGTATTAATAATCTGCTAACACCATAGGAAATAGCAGTCCGTACAGTCAGTTAGATACGAATAATGAAAAAAAAAAAAATTATATTGCAGTTAAATAAGAAAACTGACATAATATTGTGGTGTTGTGTGTGGGTGTGTGCGTGAGCGTGTGTGTGTATGCGCGTATGTGTGTGTATGTATTTCGTTTAGGTGATAATAAATAAAATAAACATTAAAATACTAAAATAAAATTAAATAAATATTTAATAATAAATAATAAAAGAATAATAAAATAATAATAAATAAAATAAAATACTGTTTAAGATAAAAACAGATGTTAAGTAAGGCCCTAAGGGGAACAAAGTAATAAATCTCGTCACCCTTCTCATGTGTCAAAAGATACTTATAGATTAAAATGAGTCATTCCTCGAAGACCTGGCTACCCGGATGGCATAGCAAATACAAGTTCTCTGATGGTTAACTGTGAGTAGCAAAAGATACGTAATTTTAGTGCTGGTAGAGACAGTACCTACCAGTTATTCTAAGATTGTGGACCTGGAGCAAAGTGACGACGCATTATGGTATGGTGAGATCTATGTGGAATAATAAATATACCAATAATAATAATAAATAAAATAATGATAAGAAAGCAAATATAATAATAATAATAAAAATAATAATAATATAATATAGAATAAATAATAATAATAGAGATTCTTCTGTGTATAGTAAAGAATGAGATTGCAAATGAACTTGAGCTGGTAAGATGAAACTTCAATTAGTACTTTGTGAAGAATGCTGTATGTCCAGTTAGCTGGATGAGTATTGTTGTTAGTTTGAAGAGAGAAAGTTAATTAGGTAAAAATAAATTAAAATTTTATGAGATATGTTTTTCAAAAGTGTGTATATTATTCATTTAATTGAAACGTTGATATATTTAACACACAGCAGCAAACAACAACAACATAACAACAACAACAACAACAACAAAACAACAACAAACGCACAATTTCCACAACAATCACAACTGCAACAAATGCAACAACGAATGCGACATTTCAACAACAATAGAAGCTACAGCAAAGAATTATTTTATGTTAGTATCCAAAATTAATGACATGACAGAATGAGATCGAATAGAACAATAGTCTGGAAGGGTAGGATGGTAGGAGTGGGTGTTTGATTTACTGAATTACTGCTTTAGGGTAGTAAAAATGCAAATTTTAAGTTATAAACATAAAAAGACTAATTTTTATTATTTCAACATTTTAAAGAAAAAAACAAAAAAATAAGTTTGCTGTTTTCTTATACAAAATATGACTTGAATCATAGATCAATAGATTCAATAGATCATGGATGGGTAGGAGTATAGAGTAGGTGGTTGAGATTACGATTTAAAGATTTACGCTTCTAAGGTATAACTAAAATAGCAAATTTGGTTGTATAACTAAACATGAAAAAGAATATATTTTTTAGTAAAACAAATGTTTAAAGAAAGCAAACAAAATAATAAAATGTTTGTGTTATGTTATCCAAAAATATGACTTGAATCAATAGATCAATAGATCATGATGGGTAGGAGGATAGAGTGGCTGGTTTGATTTACTGATTTACTGCTTTAGGGTAGTAAAAATGCAAATTTTTTAAGTATAAACATAAAAACAATAACTTTTTTGAGTAAAAACCAAAAATTTCTTAGAGAAAGCAAAACAAATAAATAAAAGTTGTGTTAAATAACAACTAATGACTTGAACATAAAATATCAATAGATAGGGTGAAATGGGAGGTGTTGGTCTGGATACAGTTTGATTACAGATTTACTGATTTATCTGCTTATTGGATATGTAAAAACATAACAATTTTAATGAAAGAAATAGACTTTAATCAATAGATTCAATAGATGCAGTAGAGCAACTTTAGATCAATGGATCGGAATGGTTGGAGGGTGCTGAGGTAGTTGATACTGATTACTGCTTTAGGTATGGAGAGCTAATGCCATTATTAAACCACGTTATAAAACAAAGAAGAAATTTTTAGTAAAAAAACAAAAATGTTAAAGAAAAAAAAAAATATATAAAAAAAACTCACCATCATGATTTAACTTTAAATAAAAAACTAAAATTAATAAACTAAAAAAAAAAAATGTTTACACAAACAAGTTAATAAATAAAAAAGTTTTAAAAAACAACAAAAAAATATTAATAAAAAGATAAAATAAATAAATAAAAAGTTTTAAAACAAATGAAATATAATAAAAGTAAATTAAATATAATAATAAAAAAGTTTTAAAATAATTTGATAACAAAATAGTATGTATAAAATGTAAATAAAATAACCTGGATTCAACGAACTTATTTTCATGCCCTAATTATACAAAAGATATCCGATATACCTTGATCGAAGAGAGTCAAATATGGATCACGGTCTGATAGGAAGGCTTGAGGTAGTTTGATACTGATTTAATGAATTACTGATTTACTCTTTAAGGTAATTAAAAATGCAAATTGAATTTTTAAGTTAAACAAAAAGAAAAATTTTTAGTAAAATCAAATTTTAAAAGGAAGCAAAACAAAAATAAATAAAATCTTTTGTGTTATGTTATACAAAATAACATAGAGATCAATAGATCATTAGATCAAGTAGATCAATAAATCATCGTTGGTAAGGAGGGTGATGCGTACAGTTGATTTACTGACTAGACGCTAAAGGTACGTAAAATGGCAAATTTTTAAGTTTTAGAAACATAAAAAGAATAAATTTATTAGTAAAACAAAAATGTTTAAAGAAACAAAACAAAAAAAATAAAAGTTTGGTGTATAAATTATACAAAATATGATTGAAGAAGAGAGTATAGATCAAATAATACGGGGGCAGGAAGTACAGCGCTTGAGCAATGTTAGATCCTAACGAGACTATGCTTAAGCCTAGAGAGATACCAAGATCACAATTATTTATTTAAGTGGATAATAAACATAAAAAGAATAAATTTCTTTAGTAAAACAAAAGTTTAAAGAAAATAAAAAATAATCAACTATAAAATGTTAAGGGTGTATAAGATAACATGTGTTACTGCTGTAGAGTACAAAAACTGATAGGAGTTGCAATAGATTCTATCATTATGAGCAACTGTATAGGAGTTAGGAGTAACTAGTTAGGGTCCTGTATAACATGATTCTAATATCTGATTACTCGGGCTTAAGATGCTAAGAAGCAACAATTTGTATTAACTAATTTACATTTACATCACTAAATTTTAGTTAAAATATGTTTGGCAATAGAATATTAAAGTAAAGAAAAACAAAATTATAAGAGAGACTAAAAAGTAATTATTGGTTCGATTAAAATATCAAAAATATTAACACAACCTAATAGATATAATAGATCTAAATATGATTACTTAGCCTAAGTAATAGAGGGATTGCACATGTTACAGTTCTGAATTTTTCCATTACCGCTTTAACGGTATGCAAAGTAAAATTTCATTAAACTACTAGCTAAGTTCTACTAAACGATAATTTATGTATTAAAGCAAGAATTTATAATAGTTTAAACAAAAAACAAAAATGTTTAAATCTGATAACAACATAAACAAATCTTCTGTTCTTTAGTATTATAAATGATCATAAAAAATCAATTAGACAATGAAGGAGAATCAACTCAGAATTACACCAGGTTTGGGTAGGAAAGGGTGCCTGTAAGAGGAGAACATAAATAAACAAACGTGGCACTATTAATCTAGAGATCAAACAACGAGCGAGATATAATACACTAATATATCTGCTCGCTAGGTATATAAGTAATAAAGACTAGATAAATCCAAATTTCATATTTAAGTTGTAATACTAAAAGAATCACACTATATATTGGTACAAAAAAACTATAAATCTATAATGATGAAAACAGCAAAAATACAATTAAAACTTTAGCTATCTGTTAAGTATTACATGGCGAGAGCCCTCGATATATGACCTAATTCATAGAGGAGTATGACGTATTCATACATAATGATACGACTGTAAGAGAGCGTGACCATAGAATTATACAGGTTCTTTCACTCGAATAAACAAAAAACAGACTGATTGAAATTAAGAGAGAGAGAGGGTCGCTCGCACTATATAAAAGAGTTTGCTTTTGCCATATGCAACTAGAGGGAGATTCAAAAATAGGAAACTTTTAAGGTATAACATAAAACTTGACGAATAATCTCTATTTAGTAACAAACAGAGAGAGCTCACGCTTAACGAGAACAAAACAAAAAATAAATAAAGTTTTGTGTTATATATACAAAATAATGAACTTGAATCAATAGATCAAAGATCACAGGTGGGTAGGAGGGGTAGGTTGGATACAGTTGATTTACTGATTTACATGCTTTAAGGTATTGTAAAAATGCAAATTTGTTAAGTTTTATGAGATTCCCATCCTAGAGTAATAAATCAGTCATATCGTCACAAATGTAATATATGTGAGAGTAGAGAACACAATCATCAATACAATCAAAAAGAATATTGGCATAAATAGAAGTTATTACCTATAATATGACCTCTATCGATGATCTTTTCTAGCTTCCAATAGATTTTATTCAGCTGAGAGAATATGCGAGGTGTGGTTGTGTAGGAGCCTTCTAGAATGTACAAATGAATATGATAGCTACGAAATATCTAACTGATTTACTTCTGCTGCGAGGGATATGTAACACTTGCTATCATTATTTAGTACACTATAAGCATAAAAAGAATAAATTTTAATAAAATAACCACAAATCCGCTAAAGATAATTCAGATAGACGAGAATAATTATTAAATAGCTGATATGTAAGCACCACCTCGTCACATTACAGCATGCTGTTGCCAAGTGAGAGCTTGAGATCAAAGGCAAGAGATCTTTCCACCGAACTCTCCGGATAGGTCTTTATGTGTTTAAGTGTGTCTGTGTCACGTTTGATTTAGCAGATTTTACTGAGATTTTACTGCTGTACGCGTAGGGGCAAAGAACATTATCTCGCAGAACTTATTTTCTCTAATATAATACAAAAAGACAATATACACTTAGATATGTAGTAAGATTCATCACACACAAGTCTAATAGCAATGACCAAAACAAGTAAAGTGAGAATTATTAAACTAAGTAGTCTTAAAATAATAATGAGATTCATTCATGGAGAATATTTAAAATTGAATGAACAATAAAGGAGCTAATAAATAAAATGATAAAATATAAAAAAACTTATATGCTTTCAAATTATACATATAATACCAACCACAAAGACGACGAAAAATGTAATATACTTAAATAGGAACGACATTAGGACAATCCAGAGACATATATTACATATATATAATAAAAATAGGGTATATATCAGGTAAATCGGGGAGGTATATAGGTAACAACAATACCTATATATTCGGGCGATGAACCTTACTCAAGGCCAAAAATACTAAAACTACTAACTATTAATTACAAAGGACGCGGATATAGTTATAACGCATATATGGTAAATCTAGATACTACTAATACAAAAATTCTATCTTAAACTAGAATATATACTAGTTAATAGTATAATAGGCACAGCATGATAGCTAAGTATCATGTAAATATTACTATAGTAGTATCATTTAAATAGAGTGAATATTTAATAACTAAAGATATAAATTGAGTAGGAAAACACTTCTGTATTTTCAAACTTGTGTATCTATTGAAGATGGGGTAATAGTATGAAAGACAAATTACGATAATATTAGAGTAAAGCATAGCGCAGTGTGTTTGTGTCTATGGGTGAGTGTATGACGCCTAATTAATAATATATATAATATGTTATATATAGTAGTATTATATCTATATATATAGTACTAAAATATATATAATATATATTATAATAAAAATTTATAAATAATAATAATATATCTATATATATATATAAAATTATAAGACAATAATGTGTGTGTGGTGGCGTGTCGTAATAGAGTTATAATGACCAATAATACAAATATATAAATATATATATATATATAATAAAAATATATATAATATAATAATATATAATAATATAATTATAAATATATATATATAACGTATCAAAAATAATTTGTCATTATATGTGTTGTATATGGGTTTATCGTATTAAAATATAACTATGTTTCTTAAATATAAATACAATTTATAAATATAATATATATAAATAATATATAAAAAATAATATATATATAACTATATGTGTGTGTGTGTGTGCCTCGGTAACGGCTAATCTATATATATATATATGATATATATAATATACTATAATACTATATATAATTTAATAATAATATAATAAAAATATGATATATATATACTTATATAAGTATGTGTGTGTGTGTGTGTGTGTGTGTGTTCAAAAACCTATAAGTTTGTGCAAAATTCACATTAACAAAATCATATATATAAATGCTTGTCTCATATATAATATATAATGATCATTATATTAAATATAATATATCTATATATATAAGTATAAAATTATCAATACTATAGATATAACTCAGGTCATGGCTCAAGTAATTAGTCAAGTACAGTACTTAGAATTGTCAGCAAGTCACCAAGTACTCTACGAATTGTTCAAGTACAAGCTACAGAGACAATACATGGATCAGTACAAGTAAAGTACAATAGTACTTTATAACTCTATATATATATATATAATATATATAGATAATATACCATTATATAATATATATATAAATAATATATGTAATATATTTAATAGTATATAGTATAGATATATCATATAAGCACATCATCATCACATCAGCATCATCATTTCCACACCCCTTCCATCCCCAAGAGGGGAAGTGCGTAACATGCACCGAAACAGAAAAAGTAGTAGAAAAATAGGAAGAAGTCGAAAAAAAAAGCTCGACTACCTCCCCTCCCTTTTTTGTAAGAATCTCGCGGTCAGAAATCCACCCTAGAGCTTCCGACGCGACGGACCAATCACTATGCATCTGTAAATGGGGGTTCACAAGCCAGGTACCTACAACTACCTCCTCACAAAACCACGACGTAGCCAATCAAACTCATCATGCACCTTCTTCTCGCATCCTCTAAAATCCATATTTCCTCTCTCCAGGCATCTTTTACTGACCAATCACTTTTTCTTCGGTCCAGCAGTCGATTCCCACCACACTCACCACTATACCATCCGCTTAACCAACCCGACTAACATTCATCCTTTCAATGACCAAACCATCCTCAACATACTTTCATTTATTCTCTCATTTACCCTTTCTTCACACACAACCCTCTAATACGTTTCATTCCAATTTAATCAATTCCCTCTCACACCTCACACCCTAAGATGTCCCTCTGGAGCACTGTACTTAGATCAATTATCCTATTCCAGACCATCCTCATTACGAAAGCATGAACACACGTAAAAACAATACCTCAGTAAACCCGAGCGACTCAAGACTTTGTCCTTACATTCACCAAGAATTTATTTCCTCGTATTCATTCCCATCACGAACTATTTTTTTTCTTTTACTACGCTCTGCATCATCCTTTCCCGTTTCATCCAACATTATATCATATTCAAACTCAGACACTTTTCCCAGCTGTTCACCATCAACATAATTTCACATCCCGGACTGTCTCCAACCACAGCCAATAACTTAACTCCTATAAGTTTACTTTCAAACCTCTCTTACCTACCCTCCTGCCAAATCCCTCTACAATCCTCTCAAACCTCTTCAGATTCGCACACAAAACCAAATCATCTCATATAATAGGTAGGGTTACCCTCCACTCTCTCCATTATTCTAATACCGTCCCCTGCACCCCACCTTGTCTTTCATAACCCCTCCTACCAAATTGAAATAACGAAGGAGAACATAACACATCCCTGCCTCACTCTGCTATTAATTAAATCGACACTTTAAAGTTTATATCACACGCTCACTACGTCATGCATACTTTGATTCATAATTCAGGAGCTTACCACCACACTCATACTGACTAACCCTGCCCATGAGCTTCACCATTAACTCCCCATCGTACCCCTGTTGAAACCAAGAAAACCTAAATCAATTTTCTCTCCTCCTTTTCGCAATCATTGTTCAATTAACGATTTGGATCCAAAACATCTCTACATACTAAACCACCCTCTTTCTTCACCAAATGCAGTCCTTCAGTCCTCGAACGCCAACTTTGTCGACAAAATACCAGCATCATAATTCCATACAACACTCAATAAACTAATCCCCATATAATTCTACAGTGACCTTATCCCACCTACCCTTATATAAGGGACTACATATTGCCTTCCCAATCCGAACATACCCCCATAGAACGTTTGTTACGCAACTCCAAATCGCAAATCAATCACACATCTCGCCTATATACTACTAGGATTGACGACCAACTTTATTCTTCCCGTCCTGAGCATTTTAAAATCAACTAAAACCCTTTGACTGGGGATCACAAAATTTGTCCACTTATTACTTTACAAAGAACTTGATTTCCTGAAAATTTTTCTGAAGAAGGGTTCGACGCCAGAATTTCATAATTACAACTTTCGAAAATACTTTCAGCAAAAGTAACGACAAATCCTCAGCTAATTAACAAGCTTCTAAGGAGAAGTTGTATATGAGTTGCCTTCCGGGAAAATCAATTACGATTCCGGAAGAAATTGACGTGGTCTTAAAAACAAACTTTACACACATTTAAATTTAGATTTATATTTGCGAGTGAAAACAAATTGGGAAATATTTTAAAAAGACAATGCGAAGCCTTTCCATACGTATGAGTAGTATGTAAGACATATTGAACAAAACCTAGACATTTACAATCAATCCTCCCCTATTCAGCTATAAATGCGCATCACTACTATCAGGAAAACGACCATAACATCGATACATTTTGGAATATTGCCAAACTGAGGAACCCGATCTTCAGTTGTAAGAATCCTTGTATATTGCATCTCAAACCGACCTTAAATGGAAATCTAAGCTTTTAACAGTCCCTTTTAATACTCCGGTGCGAATTTTGTTTAAATCAGAACCTAACCACAATAATTGTAATCATTAACCATCTCCATTACATTGGGAAGTTCAGGCGTTACAATCGTTAACTACCAAATTTTATGTAATATTTTGTTTATTTTGGTCTCATATTATGTCTTGAAAATAGGAAGAAAGAGTCTACCCGACAACTAGTCGCTAATAAACTAATTAACCATGTCACATTCGTTTTGGTTATCTCGCTACATCATATAATATATTATATATAATATATATATATATATAATAAATATATAATGATATATATATAATATATAATAATATATATTATAAATAATAATAATAATAGATATATTAGAAATAAAATACTATAGATATATATAATTATATAATATATATATATAATGTATATATATATTTCATATATATGTATATATATATACAATTATTATATTAGTATATAATAATATATATATATAATATACTATATAATATATATAATATATACGACATACTATAATAAAAAGAAATTTAATTTAGAAACATAAAAAATAAGATAAATCAAAACGTAGAAAAATGATAAAAAAAAATATTGCAAGTTAAAATCTAAAAGACTGCAAGTACTTTGCAAATTTTCACGTACCACAAGTACAGGTAAAAAGTACAAGTACATGTTGTAACGGCAAGTACAGTACAAAGTACAAGTACTCCCAAAAATGTCTAAGGTCCAAGGACATAAGTACAAGTTACTTGTAACTTGGGACCCAACCCTGAATAATATATAAATAGATATATATATATATAATATATATAATATATATATATATAATAAATATATATCATATAATAATATATATATATATATGTGTGTGTAAATAAATTCATATTGCACATATATTTTTATGTTATAGTTACGAAAATGTGTTGTCTGGATGTGTGTGCCTGTTGTTTGGTATGTGTTATACATATTCATCCCCTATCCAAGCAACAATGAATATCCTTACCCATTACTTCTTCGTTCTGCATTTTTCCTACAACATTGCTTTTTGATTATGGGAAACAGTGTTTCAAATCATTTCGCTTCAAGACAAAGGGAGAAAGTTGTAACTTTAAACATTGCTCCTCAGTGGTGCAACGAGACTATACGAAGAAGGGAGCAATGATAAAAGTCTACTGACGAAGGACTCGCCTGCAAAAAATGTACCCCGAAAGAAGCGAAACGTGCCGAATAACGGCGGAAACTGGCGGTAAAACGCGTCCGATCGAGCTCAGGCTCAAGGTAACAAAATCCACGGATAACATAAAATAAAAAATAAAATAAAAAATAAAAAAGTAAATAAAAAATAAAAAAAAAATATGCAGGAGTCAACTTTGTCAATATCGCTAAACATACAAATATAACTATGGTGCCAGATTTAGCCGTAAATCTGGCACATGTCGTTCTTGCCCCCTAACTACTGACCTATAATTACATCATTTGTATATATATATATTTATATTATATATATCTATATATATATATATATATATATATATATCTAGTATATACTATATATATATATATATATATATTATATATATATATATAGTATATATATATATATATATATTATATATATATTATATATTATTATATTATATATATATTATATGTTATATTTTCCATTAAAATATAAAAAAAAAGAAAACAAAAAGAAATATATGAGGATTATAGAAAATTCATTACTAATGTGTACTATGTGAGTATCAACTATGGTTTTACAAAATATTTCCAAAATATTATGAAGGTAGAAAAGCAAAAATTGATTGCAAGACGAAAAAATTGGATGACAAATTGCCAGAAACCAAAGGTGGGGCAAGAAATTAAGGATTGCAATTAGAATAAAGCTAAGAAAAGCCCAATACATAAAGAAAAACCTGAAAATTAAGAAGGATACTCAAGCAAATATAAGCTATTGCAGAAACTCAAACAAGCTATAAGCAACAAACTGCCAACTTGCCAAAGTAAAATTGAGAAAATAACGGCAAAGTAACAGATTGAGCTTCAACCAACACTAGGAAGATATATGAAGAAACACTTAGTAACATCTATTCATCAAGAGCTTATTAATTTCACAAAGAAGAAACTATTAAGGTGGAATTACTAGCAATTGACAATTCTTCAATCATCTAGTATATGAATAAAGAAGCTATAGAAGAAACCTGAGGACAACAAAGAAACTCTATGCAAGCTAAAATTCAACCAGAAGAAACAAAAAAAGGAATTTTCAGCTAATAGAGCCATCTTCAAGCAACTTTATTGATTGATCAGCAGCCCCACAAATTGAGTAATATAAGCCACCACCCTAATCTCAGCCATTCTGAAATCCAAAACATCAGAAATTAGAAGGTAATAGTTTTTTATAGGTATTAATATAGGTTGGTTGTGAAATGTGGTATTAATATAATAAGTACATCTATGAGTTTTTTCAAACAAAAGCTAAAAGGGACAAAAATAAATAAAAAGTCCCAAAATCAATATTTTTTTATCTATTTCCAAAGAATTTATGAATACATTTTTTTAACAGGAATAACAATTTCTATGCATTTTTATGGATAATTATGTATAATTATATGTTTATTTTTTAGCATTTAGTATTTGTACTTTATATATTTATAGTTTGTTATATTTTTATATATATTTTAGAACCAGTTCAGTTCCTACTAAGAAAGAAAAAATAAAACATTGTGTTCTGAGCTGCGTTTTACAACCTGATGTCAGGGATTTTGCATTGATCATTGTGCAATATTCAATAATGAAAAAAAAAAAAAAAAAAAAAAAAAAAAATATGTTATATTTCCATTAAAATATAAGAAAAAAGGAAACAAAAAAAAATTATTAGAATTACAGGAAATTTATTACTAATGTGTACTATGTGAGTATCAACTATGGTTACAAAAAATGACCAAAATATTAGAAAGGTAGAAAAGCAAAAATTGATTGCAACACAGAAAAAATTGATGACAAATGCAGAATACAAGGTGGGGCAAGATTAAAGGCTTGCAATTAGAATAAAAGCTAAAGAAAGCCCAATACATAAGAAAAACCTGATAATTAAAGAGATACTGCAAGCAATATAAGCGCTATTGCAGAAACTCAAACGAAGCTGAATGGAAGCTAACAAAACTGCCACTTGCGCAAAGTAAATTGAGAAAAATAAAGGGCAAGGTACAGAATTGAGCTTCAACGCTTAACACTAGGAAGATATATGAAGAAACACTTAGTAACATCTATCATCAAGAGCTTATTAATTTCACAAAGAAGAAACTAATTATTAAGGTGGAATAACTAGCAATTGAATTCTTCAATCATCTAGTATATTGAATAAAGAGCTATAGAAGAAACCTGAGGACAACAAACAAAGAAACTCTATGCAAGCTAAAAATCAACAACAGAAGAAACAAAAAAGGAATTTTTCAGCTAATAGAGCCATCTTCAAGGCAACTTTATTGATCAGTCAATCCTAGCAAAGTTTGAGTAATTACCGGCCACCACCGCTAATGCTCAAGCAATTCTGAAGATCCAAAACATTTCAGAAATTAGAAGGTAATAGTTTTTTATAGGTATTAAATATAGTTGGTGTGAATGTGTTGTGGTATTAATATAAATAAGTAACATCTATGAGTTTTCAAACCAAAAGCTAATAAGGACAAAAATAAATAAAAAGTCCAAAATCAATATTTTTTATCTATTTCCAAAGAATTTATGAATACATTTTTTTAACAGGAATAACAATTTCTATGCATTTTTATGGATAATTATGTATAATTATATGTTTATTTTTTTAGCATTTAGTATTTGTACTTTTATATATTTATAGTTTGTTATATTTTTATTTTAGAACCAGTTCAGTTTCCTACTAAGGCAGAAAAATAGAAACATTGGTGTTCTGGAGCTGCGTTTTACAACCTGATGTCAGGGATTTCTCATTGATCATTGAGTGGCCAATATTCATAAAGTTCTCTGAATTTTTGTTTTTAAAAAATTTCTACTAATTTAGACTCTTGATTATTATTTTCACCTATACTTTTTATTTTAGTTTCTGAAAAATTTCCATTTTTATTTTCATTTTTTACAGAAGTATCGCTAATACTGAAAATTGGACTTTCTAATTTTTGTTCAATTTTTATAAGACTCTGCTCTAAATTTTTTTATATGACTACTATGTTGGTACAAATTTTCTAGTTCCCTTTTTCTTGCCAAGTATTGTTTCATGTTCTTGTAATTTTATTTTAACTTTTTTTCAATTCGAGCAACAATGATTGTGCTATTGAATTTTTTGCACTAGATTTACTTACTCTACTCGATATATTACTAGCACTATCTTGTGGTATAATCCTTGGCTCATATTTAACTGCATATTTTTGAAATATCAACTTTTAACTCATAATGAATGGCTTTAGTTTTTATGTAAGCCAACTGCTGTATTTTATCGCCTCTACAGATTCTGAAATTAATTCACTACAAGAATTTTTTAATGATTCTACTTTTGCATCTAATGTTAATTCATCAGTTTTAATTTCGAGACTTAAATCTAAGTCATTTAAGAAAGCATGCCATAATTTGCCTTTAATAATGTTAATTTTAAAGGTAACCGCTGCTAATTTTCCTGAAGGAACCTTAAAACCTCCTTCAGTTGTTTCTATTTCATCTTGATTGTCGATACCTTCTATTTGTTCGATATCGCTCATTTTTTTTTTTATTATTATTATTAAAAACTAATAATAAAAAAAAATATTAAAACTAAATATTTATCAAAAAAAATTATTCACCTCATAAAGGAAGGATGTTATTTTTCAACACAATTTATATATACAGATAAATTTTATATTTCGTATATGAAAGTTTACCTGTATATTTTTTTTATTTATTTTATTATTTTTATTTTGCTATACTTATTTATACTTATTGTCAATCGGATGACGATCATTCCTCACATGTGACAGCTTTGTGTTCTTCATCCAAGCTTCAAATTAGAAGAACTTTGATAAACATCATTGCATCAATGAGAAATCCCTGACATCAGGTTGTAAAACGCAGCTCAGAACACAATGTTTTATTTTTTCTTGCTTAGTAGGAACTGAACTGGTTCTAAAATATAAAAATATAACAAACTATAAATATATAAAAGTACAAATACTAAATGCTAAAAAATAAACATATAATTATACATAATTATCCATAAAAATGCATAGAAATTGTTATTCCTTTTAAAAAAATGTATTCATAAATTCTTTGGAAATAGATAAAAAATATTGAATTTTGGACTTTGGTTTTTATTTTTTGTCCTTATTAGCTTTTTGGTTTGAAAACTCATAGATGTTACTTATTTATATTAATACCACATTCACACCAACTATATTAATACCTATAAATATAACTATTACCTTCTAATTACTGATGTATTTGGATTTCAGAATGGCTGAGATTAGGGTGGATGGCTTTGATATTACTTAATTGTAGGACTGCTGCTTTATTAATAAAGTTGCTTGAAGATGGCTCTAATAGCTGAAAATCCCTTTTTTGTTTCTTCTGGTTGAATTTTAGCTTTTATAGAGTTTCTTTGTTGTTCTCAGGTTTCTTCTATAGCTTCTTTATTCATATACTAGATGATTGAAGAATTCAATTGCTAGTTATTCCACCCTTAATAGTTTTTTCTTTGTGAAATTAATAAGCCTCTTGATGAATGATGTTACTAAGTGTTTTCTTGCATATACTGCTTCCATAGCCATGCGCAGCAAATCTGCCATCCGCTTCAAACATAGAATTTAACTTTGGCAAGTTGGGCCAGTTGTTGCTTCATTAGCTTGTTTGAGTTTCTGCAATAGCCTTATATTTGCTTGCAGTACCTTCTAATTATCAGGTTTTTCTTATGTATTGGGCTTTCTTTAGCTTTTTATTCTAATTGCAAGCCCTTAATCTTGCCCCACCTTGTATTCTGCTTTTGTCATCAATTTTATCTGACTTGCAATCAATTTTTTGCTTTTCTACCTTTCTAATATTTTGGTAATTTTTTGTAACCATAGTTGATGCTCACATAGTACACATTAGTAATAAATTTCTCTGTAATTCTAATAATATTTTTTTTTGTTTCGGCTTGTTTTCTTATATTTTAAAGTGGAAATATAACATATTTTTTTTTTTTGTTTTTTTTTTTTTTTTCATTTATTGAATATTGCACTCAATGATCAATGAGAAAATCCCTGACATCAGGTTGTAAAACGCAGCTCAGAACACAATGTTTTATTTTTTCTTGCTTAGTAGGAACTGAACTGGTTTCACTAAAAATTAAAAATTTATAACAAACTATAAATATATAAAAGTAGCAAATACTAAATGCTAAAAAAAATAAACATAATAATTTTACATAATTATCCATAAAAATGCATAGAGAAATTGTTTATTCCTGTTAAAAAAATGTATTCATAAATTCTTTGGATAGAATAAAAAATATTGGATTTTTGGACTTTTTTATTTATTTTTGTCCTTATTACTTTGTTTGAAAAGCTCATAGATGTTTACTTATTTATATTAATACCACATTCACACCAACTATATTAATACCTTAAAAAACTATTACCTTCCTAAATTTTCTGATGTTTTGGATTTCAGATGGCTGAGATTAGGGTGGTGGCTTATATTACTCAATTTGTAGGATTGCTGATCCAATTAAAGTTGCCTTGAAGTGGCTCTATTAGCTGAAATTCCTTTTTTGTTTCTTCTGGTTGAATTTTAGCTTGCATAGAGTTTCTTTGTTGTCCTCAGGTTTCTTCTATAAGCTTGCTTTATTCATATACTAGAGTGATTGAATGAATTCAATTGCTAGTTATTCCAGCCTTAATAGTTTTCTTCTTTGGTGAAATTAAATAAGCTCTTGAGAATATGATTGTTACTGAGTTGTTTCTTCATATATCTCTTAGTTTTCAAATACATTCTGTACTTTGCTTTTATTTTCTCAATTTACTTTGCAAGTTGGCAGTTTTGTTTGCGGTTCATTAGCATTGTTTGAAGTTTCTGCATATAGCTATTTGGCTTGGCAGTATCGTTCTAATTATGCAGGTTTTTGCTTTAATGTATTTATTTTTGGGTCGGTTCTCTTAGCGTTTATTCGTAATTGCTAAGCCCTTAAATCTGCCCGGCACTTGTAATTCTGCTTTGTTCATCCATTTTTCTGTCCTTGCAGATCAATTTTTTGCTTTTCTTACTTTCTAATATTTTGGTCATTTTTGTAACCATAGTTGATACTCACATAGTACACATTAGTAATAAATTTTCTGTAATTCTAATATATTTTTTTTTGTTTCCTTTTTTCTTATATTTTAATGGAAAATATAACATATTTTTTTTTTTTTTTTTTTTTTTTTTTTTTTTTTTATTGAATATTGCATCAATGATCAATGAGAAATCCCTGACATCAGGTTGTAAAACGCAGCTCAGAACACAATGTTTTATTTTTTCTTGCTTAGTAGGAACTGAACTGGTTCTAAAATATAAAAATATAACAAACTATAAATATATAAAAGTACAAATACTAAATGCTAAAAAAATAAACATATAATTATACATAATTATCCATAAAAATGCATAGAAATTGTTATTCCTGTTAAAAAAATGTATTCATAAATTCTTTGGAAATAGATAAAAAATATTGATTTTGGACTTTTTATTTATTTTTGTCCTTATTAGCTTTTGGTTTGAAAACTCATAGATGTTACTTATTTATATTAATACCACATTCACACCAACTATATTAATACCTATAAAAAACTATTACCTTCTAATTTCTGATGTTTTGGATTTCAGAATGGCTGAGATTAGGGTGGTGGCTTATATTACTCAATTTGTAGGATTGCTGATCAATAAAGTTGCTTGAAGATGGCTCTATTAGCTGAAAATTCCTTTTTTGTTTCTTCTGGTTGAATTTTAGCTTGCATAGAGTTTCTTTGTTGTCCTCAGGTTTCTTCTATAGCTTCTTTATTGGTATACTGATGATTGAAGAATTCAATTGCTAGTTATTCCACCTTAATAGTAGTTTCTTCTTTGTGAAATTCAATAAGGCTCTTGAATGAATAGGATGTTACTAAGTGCTTTCTTCATATGATCTCCTAGTGTTTGGTTGAAGCCTCAATTGCTGTACTTTGGCCTTTATTTTTCTTTCAATTTACTTTTGGCAAGTTGGCAAGTTTGTTTGCTTCATTTAGGCTTGTTTGAGTTTCTGCAATAGCTTATATTGCTTTTGCAGTATCTTCTAATTACAGGATTTTTTCTTATGTATTGGGCTTTCTTTAGCTTTTTATTCTAATTGCAAGCCCTTAATCTTGCCCCACCTTGTATTCTGCATTTGTCATCAATTTTTTTCTGTCTTGCAATCAATTTTTGCTTTTTCTACCTTTCTAATATTTTGTCATTTTTGTAATCCATAGTTGAGTGCTCACATAGTACACATTAAGTAGATAAATTTTTCTGTAATTCCTAATATTTTTTTTTTTGTTTCCTTTTTTTCTTATATTTTAATGGAAAATATAACATATTTTTCTTTTTTTTTTTTTTTTTTTTTTTTTCATTTATTGAAATATGTGCATTCAATGACAATGAGAAATCGCCTGACAATCAGGTGCAGGCTCCAGAACCAATGTTTTTTATTTTTTCTTGCTTAGTAGGAACTGAACTGGTTCTAAAATTATAGAAAATGATAACAAACTATAAAATATAGAAAGTACAAATACTAAATGCTAAAAAATAAACATATAATTATATCATAATTATCCATAAGAAAATGGAATAGAATATTGTTATTCGCGCTTGTTGAAAAAATGTATTCATGAAAATCTTTGGAAATAGTATTAAGAAAATATTGATTTTGGACTTTTTATTTATTTTTGTCCTTATTAGCTTTTGGTTTGAAAACTCATAGATGTTACTTATTTATATTAATACCACATTCACACCAACTATATTAATACCTATAAAAAACTATTACCTTCTAATTTCTGATGTTTTGGATTTCAGAATGGCTGAGATTAGGGTGGTGGCTTATATTACTCAATTTGTAGGGCTGCTGATCAATAAAGTTGCTTGAAGATGGCTCTATTAGCTGAAAATTCCTTTTTGTTTCTTCTGGTTGAATTTTAGCTTGCATAGAGTTTCTTTGTTGTCCTCAGGTTTCTTCTATAGCTTCTTTATTCATATACTAGATGATTGAAGAATTCAATTGCTAGTTATTCCACCTTAATAGTTTCTTCTTTGTGAAATTAATAAGCTCTTGATGAATAGATGTTACTAAGTGTTTCTTCATATATCTTCCTAGTGTTGGTTGAAGCTCAATTCTGTACTTTGCCTTTATTTTCTCAATTTACTTTGGCAAGTTGGCAGTTTGTTGCTTCATTAGCTTGTTTGAGTTTCTGCAATAGCTTTTATATTGCCTTGGGCAGTATCTTCTAATTATCCAAGGTTTTTGCTTATGTATGGGCTTTACTTTAGCTGTTTTATTCTAAATTGCAAGCCCTTAATCTTGCCCCACCTTGTAGTTCTGCATTTGTCCTATGCAATTTTTTCTGTGCTTGCATAGTCCAATGTTTTGCTTTCTACTTCTTCCTAATATTTTTGGGTCATTTATTTGTATGAACCATAGTTGATGGGCTCACATAGTACACATTAGAAATAACTTTTCTGTAATTCTAATATATTTTTTTTTGTTTCCTTTTTTCTTATATTTTAATGGAAAATATAACATATTGGCTCCCCGGCGGGGAATTGAACCCCGGTCTCCCGCGTGACAGGCGGGGATACTCACCACTATACTTAATATTCTTAGCAAAAGGGGGAATATGTTATATTTTCCATAAAATATAAGAAAAGGAAACAAAAAAAAATATATCTAGAATTACAGAAAATTTATTACTATGTGTAACTATGTGAGCATCAACTATGGTTACACAAAGAATGACGCCAAAATATTAGGATAAGGTAAGAAAAGCAAAAATTGAATTGGCAAGACAGAAAAAATTTGATGACAATGCAGAATACAAGGTGGGGCAAGATTAAGGGCTTTGCAATTAGAATAAAAGCTAAAGAAAGCCCAATACATAAGAAAAACCTGATAATTAGAAGATACTGCAAGCAATTATAAGCCTATTGCAGAACTCAAACAAGCTAATGAGCAAACAAAACTGCCAACTTGCCAAAGTAAATTGAAAATAAAGGCAAAGTACAGAATTGAGGCTTCAACAACACACTAAAGGAAGATATATGAAAGTAAATCACTTCAGTAAATCTATTCATCAAGAAGCTTATTAAATTTCAACAAGAAAGAAACTATTAGGAGGGAATAGACTAGCATTGAATTCTTCAATCATTCTAGTAGTCTGAATAAAGAAGAGCTATAGAGAGAAGACCGTGACTGACAACAAAGAAACTCTAATTGGCAGAGCTAAAATTGCACGCAGGAAGAAACAGAAAAATGGATATTTGTCAAAGGCTAATAGAGGCCATCTTCAAAGCAAACTTTATTGATCAGCAATCGCTACAAATTGAGAGTAATATAAGCCAGCACGCCTAATCTCAGCCATTCTGAATCCAAAAACATGCAGAAATTAGAAGGTAATAGTTTTTTTATAGGTATTAATATAGTTGGTTGTGAAGTGGTATTAATATAAATAAAGTAACATCTATGAGTGTTTAGAACCAAAAGCTAATAAGGAAAATAAATAAAAAGTCCCAAAAAGATCAATATTTTTTATGCTATTCACAAAGAATTTATGAATACAATTGATGTTTATTAACAGGAATAACAATTTCTATGCATTTTTATGGATAATTTTGTATAATTATATGTTTATTTTTTTTTAGCATTTAGTATTTGTAATTTTATATATATTTATAGTGTTGTTTATATTTTTATATTTTTAGAACTTGTTCGAATATATCTACGATGTTTAAATAAAACATTCGTGTTCTGAGCTGGCGTTTTACAACTGATTGCGGATTTCTCATTGATCATTGATGCAATATTCAATAATATATATATATATTAGTCTATATATATATATATATTATATTATATATATATATATATATATAGATATATATATATATATATATATTATATAGTATAATATATGATATATAGTTAATAATATACATAGTACCGCATTAATAGTATATGTATAGTATTATACATTGGATTATATAAGAATTAAGGTGATTCCCTCATATTATGATTATCAGTTACATCTATTCTCTACTAGCTTCACATACCACTCCAATCAACCTATAATACTCAACCTGAGCTATGATCACACGCCTTTAAAACATATATCAAACCTATAAATTCTACTTCCTTATTCTATAAACTGAGCTTGGTTTATTTTCACTCATCTATCTTTAACCTATCAGGGCAAGACACACACTTTCAATAATAAATAATTTCTAAAGATACTTAAAAGCTCATATCATACCTAATGTGAGGTACCATCGGGTAACCTATATTAAATCTAAAATTTATTACAGCTAAATAAAAATAGTATATATATATATATACGAGATAGACTCACTTCATCAATATAATCACATATAAAAATAAATAAACGGTTTCATTATGATAAATATAAGCAACTAGGGAGGATATACCAATAATAATAATTAAAATCAAATAGTAGGCTCAGCAAATAGTAAATAACACAACTAACTATTAATAATATACTTTAACTAATCAGAAAGAAATCGGCACATAATTATACTCAATCATATATTTCACTAAAGCGATAATAAGCGTTAATGTTTCTTACCTATCATCGTACTCGATAACTCGATCTGATTTTACTGTATACACATCGATTATAAATTATATCTTCGACGTGAAATGATTCACTTAAATAACAATATTTAATTCACTCTATATACACTTTATGCTGAAACACGACGCATACTACACTCTATACAAACAGAAAATACCACCCAAAGACCACATAGCACCACATAAGTAATAGTAGACGTATATAATGTGGATTGTCAGCTCTTCACCATATGTTTATCAGAAAAATCAAAACATCATCCATAAAAATATAAAAATTAATAAATATATTCTAGCATGTTCAGCTAAATTATTAGTCACTCTATAGACAGAAATGAAGTACGCTCTTTAAAGTTTAAACGTGAACTATGAGAGGCAGAAATTGTGGCTTTATACAAAGTTCCGCCTGTTGAACGTAGCGCAGGATCCACTTTTCTAAGTTTTTTCAATATTCTATCTTTCAGATTAATATATATGACGACATAATTAATGTATAAAATTAGTTAAAACAGCACTATGCCATACATTAGAGAATTACTGTGCAAATTCACTGAAAAGTGACAATAACGCGCGAAAAGTTTTTTATTTATAAAATTTTTGTTAGGTTGTGCTAATTACCTTTACACAACTAACCGAATTTATTACAACACACCCGTTGGAGTGAGACCCCGCCCCGATTATCAGGAATCGGGCGTCCCTCCGTCGGTTACCTCGTAGTCGTAGATTCATCGACGGAGGAGTGCGGGGAGCTACCACTACCTGCATGCGTGCATCCGTGAAGGGAGGGTTGCGTCTGTTAAGGGTCGGAGGACAGAATTGACTAAACACGCTGGCATTGGTGAGATCGTTGCTATTTGTGAGGGGTGCGCGGGGTGGTAGTCCCTGTAGTGGTAGAGCACCCAGATCACGGGAAGGTCATAAGCGCGCGCATCTACGGAGATCATCAGAATCCCCAGTACCGCCCCCAGGCATCGTTCGCCCAGATCCATTCGCGGTGGCTCAGAGACCCCTAAAGAAGGGTAAAAATTAGGCACTTTGGAGTCGCATTGCAGCATTATACAGAATTTGGGCACAATCTGTGCCAAATCGATGCTTTGGTGTCAGGAGTCACACGGACGGTCTTTATGGTCGCCCATAAATATTATAGTAAGTTGGAATTGTGTATTATATGTAATAATATAAATCTATAGAGTATATACCGGGTATATATATTGAGAGGACGGCTAGTAGTACCTAGAAATATGTAAAATGATATGAGGTCTATTTATATATAATAATATATAGATGCATACAAGGGAAATATAGCGAATATATATAAGGTAAATATATTATGACGAATGGAATTATATAATTTGGTTGAGGCTATAGAATAATAGGGGATTAGCTAGTATAGCAATATACATATAATGAGTATAAAGTGAATAATGGTACATATGAGGTGAATATTTTTGTTAATATATATACAGGAGTAGTTTAGTAAGTTATTTTGGTTATACGGTAATATAGTATGGCCTCACATAATAGGGAATATATATATGAATCATAATCTTTACATTGTGAGCTGCTTTCACTAAATTGTAAAATTAGAATTAAACTTTCCGCTACTTTTACCATTTTCCTGGCTTCTTTTCAATATTTCAAATGTATCGATATTTCAATAGTTTCGATATTTGCAAATGTACTCGATTGCAATAGGTAAGAAAGTAACATTGTCCCATATATATCAGTATACCAGTGGGGTTCCGTGTATAGTCATAGTGAGTCCTTTAGTATGGTGAAGCCCTATATTATATATATAATGAGTATTAATAAAGTATATTTATATTGTAGTAGTATACTGTGAGCGTATAATACATGAGTATATATATATACGGGCTTACATAGTAATCATTAATATTATTTAAGGGTTTTATAATAGATATATATAGGGTAAATATATATAAGTTTAGTTTAACTGGAGACAAGGGCTAAATGTAGATTGTTATACGGGTAATATATATATATATATTAATATTTAGTAATAGTTTATTTACTATAGTACTTAATATGATATATTATATATATATATATACTTATATATATATTATATATATATTAAATTATATATATATAATATATGAACTAACCTGTTAGTAGAAATTAATAGAATGTAGCCTAATGTTGTTGTATTTGGCCCGGAAGCGCGGTGAGCCAGACTCTTTTTTTGGCGGCTCCGACTCGCGCGGCTCCCGGGCTTTCCTGGTTCCCCTAAAAAATTTCGCTCTCCTGACTGCCGGCTCCGGCTCCAAGGCCGCTCCAAAGATTTCGGCTCCGACTTCCGGCTCCAGTCCCTCAAAAAATTTCGCACTCCGCTCGGGCCTCCACCTGCAAATACCTTGCGGCTCTCCGCAGGCTGCCGGCTCCCGGCTCCGGCTCCGGCTCGCTCCCTGATATAGTATAATAATATATATATATAATATTATACTATATATATATATATATTATATATATATATATATTATACCTATATATATATATATAGTGATAGTATATATAATATATTTAGGAAGGTTTATAGATGTTGACTCCATGTTTATTTACGGGGGAAATGTGTTCGATACAGAAAAACAACGAAATTGTCGGGCCTTTTTCGTTTATTTGTGCTATTTTATTGCGATTTATTAGCTGGTAATTTGGCATTTTAATTTTTAAGAAATTAACAAAGATTTTTTATTATTAATTATTATTATTACTTAACTTACATTTATTATTAATTCATTATTATTATTAATTATTTATGATTATTTATTTTATTATTATTGAATTGATTGATTTATAGGTAATTTACTGTAACTTGAAAGCACTTTTATACCATTTTATTTATTTGATTTTGATAATTATTATTAATAATTTTATTGTGTATTTTTTCATTTAAAAAAAAACTCGCCCCTCCGGACGCCGCGGAAAGCAATTGCGAGCGGGCAGACCGCTTCCGCGTCTGCGGGGGGCGGGGGATGATATGAGGGGGGGGGCCGAAAGGCGCCCAACACCGGATCGAAAACATAAAATAATCTAAAAATATCAAATATCAAATTTATTATTGTCAATGTTTTCTTACCAAAGCTTTACGTATACATTCATTCAAAACTTAAAACTGAAATAAATATGCCTTAAAGCACGGGCCAAAGGTACTCATGTTGTTTTAAGACTATGGGTGTGGAAGCAGCAAAAAAATATATGTCATATTTCTTTTTATTTTATCTTAATTATTTTTAAATAAATTACATTTGAAAATCCAGTATTTACTGATGTATTTAACCTCAAATCATTGAAATTAAGTTACATTTTTTATTGAATTTTCGTTCCTGGAGTGCACATCATTATAAATAGCCATTATATCATATATATTATATAATATATAATAATATAGTAGTTATAATTAATACAGGTACAGCTCAAATTTGTTTGAAGTCAAAATTCTTACTCACAAAAATCCGGCATATTTTTACCCTAACATACTTTTTATTTTTTGTTGAATGGTGGTGCTGATAGGCCTCAAACTATTATAAAGGTTTTAAATTTGTTCCTTTTATTATTTCATTGGATTCTCTTCATTGTAGTTTCCTTTTTGTCTCTGTTGTTGTGTATCGTGTAAACTTATTTAATCATTAACATTATTTGTTAGCGTATATATATATATACTAGGTATAAATAATATATATTATATATATATATAATATAATATATATAATTATATATATAATATATATATATATATATATAATATTATAAATATATATATATTATATATATATATATTAGAAAGAGAGAGGAGAGAGAAGGAAGGAGAGAGGAGAGAGAGGAGAGAGAGAGAGAGAGAGAGAGAGAGAGAGAGAGAGAGAGAGAGAGAAGAGCAGGCTAATATTTATAAGGTTTTTAAACGGTGATTGTTGGCATAATAACAGAAGAAACTCTATTAGACTTTTCGAAGAGACTTTAATTTAAGAATTAAATGTTTCATAAATATATGTAGAACCCTAAAATCTTTTTTTTTATTTATTATTTTTTTTTTTGGCCATTTATTCATCGAAATTTATAGATCTTTTTTATTATTTTTCTTGCCCATTTGGGGCTCGAGAGGCCGAACGGGGATCAGGAGGGGGGACGAGAGTCCCTCGCGTCCCCATTTTTTGGTTCAGGCCCCCCTCCTTTCTCTATTTCTTTATAATTATATCATATATTTGAGATCTCTGCTAGTATCTATACATCTATTATCTTATTACCACTCTACTATTATTATATATCGTCTGCTGATTTTCTTATAGGAACAAAATTTTTTACTCTTTTTAAAATTCTTACCTACTTTCAACGCTTTTACTTCTCACATGTCGTCCTCGTACTTAGACTTTCCAACGTTTGTTTTTGTCCACACCATACGGATGGTTTGGAACCTTCTCTATACTCAAGGTTGGGTAAGGGGAGGCCCAAAACATTTAGGGTATTCTTAACGATCTGAAACCATAATTAAAGAACCTACTCACATACCAGGCCGTCCTAAAAAATTCCATTTGAACACGCTTTGACCTATACTTCAACCAACTTCTCTCGCTGGGCAAATGCAAATTTACTCGCTACGGTAACTAACATTTCTCCTCCAGAACTCCACCATTCCCTAGAAGTACTTTCTGGCACTTTAATCGGGTTAATTGGGTAGTATTGCGTATTCTGTTTTCTACATACCTTTGGTATGAATCCTGTTTTGACTCGGAGGAAGCTTTGTTGACTGCTACAAAAGTAGGGGCTGTGATCTCCAAAGCGGAATGGGCAGGTTCATTCCATCTTCACTAATCTTTTCTCCTCAAGAAATCCGTGGTTCGATGGCATCTTTTCTCTAGATCTTCAGGATAGAGACAATGCCTACCGGAAATGGAAAGACTCTCTTTCTTCTATCACTATTGATAATTTTTGTTCAACTCGGAATCGTTGCAGGGATATTATTCATCAGGCTAAGTATGCTTTCACCACAAGGCAGTGCGCTGCTGAGCTCCTTGGATCTCCTACTTGGCCCCTTGCCAAAAAAATATCTCTATAACTTCTGTAAATCTGCCTTTCCTCTTTTATTCGCTCTGACGGATATGTAGCTAATACCTTCTGGGAAAAGGCTAATCTGCTTAGCCCTCCTTTTAGGATTAAAAATTACCCTGGACGATTCTGGTCAACTCGTCCATATACTCCTTCTTCTCTCAGGTATCCCATTGCTTCGAATGTGATTACACATGATCGGGTAAAGCAGATCCTGAAGATCTATGAAGTCAGAAGGCAGTAAGCCGCGGATTGCATTCCTCCCCTTCGACTTTACTCTAAATAGCTTAATTCTAACACTTTCCCTCAGTGCTGCGCGCATATGTTCAACCGATCCCGAAGAGGAGTAACCTCTCTGTTCCTTCTAACTATCGTCATATAGCTCTCACTTTTATTCTGTTCAAAATCTTTGAAACTCTTCTCAACTCTCATTTCCTGGATCATCTGAAATCTCATTCCCTCCCCTCTAATCACCAGTATGGTATTCGATGTGCAACTGGTGACATTCTTTCTTATCTCACTGATTTATGGTCTTCTGCCCTTATGGACTATTGGGAGTCATGTGCGGTGGCGATTGACATATCGAAAACCTTTGACCGGGAATGGCGTGTGTCGCTACTCTCTAAGCTCCCTTCCTTTGTGTTTCATCCTTCTCTTTTCTCACTTATGAATCGCTCCATGTCGGAACTTGTTGTTGGAGCGATCTCTTCTTCGTTTCCTGTTAATTGTGTTGTTTCACAAGGTTGTGTTCAATCTCCAACATTATTCTTACTTTTCATTAACGATCTTCTAAGCTGTACATCTAACTCTGTTCATTCTTATACCGATGACTCAACTTCTTCCATTCTTCCACTCATTTCAAATCTGCTCCCTCTTTTACTTCAAGAATTGTTATTCGACTTCAGCTTTCCGATTCTATTCTTGCAGATCTGGATGGGATTTTCCATTGAGGTCACCTCAACCTTGTGAAGTTCAATTCTTTAAAAATTCAATTTCTTCACATATCCCTCTCAAAAACACCATCCAACTTTCCTATCTTCTTAGACAGGCTCTGACGTTTCATTAGCTGTAGACAACATAAACATTTTTGGTCTGAACATAAACAACAAACTATTTTGGAAACTTTATATCACAAAGGTTGGTCAGATGGCTTCGATAAACCTGGGAATTCTGTTCAGGTTGAGGGAATTTTTTTCTTCCGAACAGTTACTCCAATTATATAGGTATAGGGGTCTTATCCGCCCTTGTATGGAGTACTATTCCCATATTTGGGAGGCTCCGGTTCCTCCATTCTTTTTGAACAGGGTTGAAGCTAATGATAAAAGACTAATAAACTGTCCCTTATTTTCAAACTCCCTTGACCCTCTATCTCTTTACCATAGGTACTACAGCAGCAGGTGCTTCAGGGAGTTGACCTCTCGCATTCCACCACCATTGCGTGGCTCTCATTGCACAAGGGTGACCTGCTTTCACATAAACTCTGTGTGAATACTGGGAGCCCCAGGTTGTTCGTCGTGGTGCCTCCTTCTTTCCAGCCACCTCTCTTCTGTGGAACTCTCTTCCTTCATCTGTTTTTCCTGCTGTATTTAATCTCCCTCTATTTAAATCCTCCGTCTGGGGTCACCTCAGAAATCTGGGTTAGGCTTGGGTTGGGGTGGGTTTTCCCCATCATTATTTTATTTTATTATTCTGTCCCCCCCTTGAAAAGGGCCCTGCCGTGAGTGTGGTTTTTATATATAGTATATATATATATATTATATATATAATTACTATTATATATATATATTTATACTATATATAATATATATAAATATATATATATATATATATATTATATAAGTATATATATATATTATATATATATATTGAAAACTAGCCTTTAGACGGTGCTTTTATCCCCTATGCAGGGGGTAACACGGGGGAACCACAGAAATCGAACTTTAAGGCGGCTATCCCAAAACCAGCGCACCACTGTTCGCAGTCGAGTTTTAATTCTCGCCTCCAGGTAGATAAAACTCCAACTGGTACGCGGAGGATTTGAACGAGCGTCCTCTCGTATGAGAGGCGGCGACTCAACCTCCTCATTCAATTTTCTATATAATATTATAAATAGAATAAATATTATATATATGATATACCTAATTATATACTATATTTATATATATATTATATACATATATATATATATTAATTTTAGTATATTATTATATATATATATATATATATATAATATATATATATATATATAGATTATATAGCTATATAAAATATATATATATATATATTATATATATATATATATATATAGTAATTATATATATATATATATATTAATACTAGTATCATATCTATCATGAGTATATATAAGTAGTAGGAGAGCGCATTCCGTGAAGAAAAATGACCTTGATCCCTCGCAGAACCCTACGACTCTGACGTCATATTCGTCGGCTTGGATCCAGACTCTATACCGCCTTGACCAGACTATACCGACCTTGACCGTTCGTGACCATCCTGGCGGACCTCCTCCTTTGGCCCTTGCACCCGTTACCCCTCCGACCTCTGACCCTTCGACTCCGACCCTCCCTGACACTTGCGACTAACCTTGACCTTGGACTCCGAACCTTTCGACCACCTAACCTGCCCTTTGTACTGACCTTGACCCTTTTCTTTGAACCTTCGAACTTTTTTGACCTTGACTTTTTATTGAGCCAATTTTTTTAACCTGACCTGACCTTTTTGGTTTGACCCTTTTGGGCTTTACCTTTTTGGACTTTACCTTTTGCGGCTTTGACCTTTTTCGTGCACCTTTCACCCCTTCTCCCCTTTTCGACCAACCCTTCCGTCTTCATGGGTCAAATATTGGGCCCACGGTATTTTTGAAACCCTAATGTTTTGGACCTAATTTTTTGCGAACCTAATTATTTTGAGGAACTAATTTTTTGAGAACCCTAATTTTTTTGAGAACCCTATTTTCTTGAAAGCACACTAATTTTTTCGGGCAACCCTAATTTTTCGGCGGCCCTAATTTTTTGGCAACCCTAATTTTTAGCACCCTTTCCGAAGAAAGGGTGGCGCCAAACGGGTTGCGCTCCAAGCAACCGTGTACGTATCTACCCCCTATTCTTACCCCCTTTTTTGTTCGACCTGTGGCGCATTTTGCCCACGGTAATTTTTCTGATCTTCCCTTGTAGGGCTTAGCCCCTATTTTTTGATGGTCTTCTACCCTTTTTGACCACTTGCAGATACATGGGTCAATTTTCTGGCCTCACGGTATTTTTGGCTAACCCTTTGGTGCTTCCATGGGTCAATTTTGGCCCACGGAAATTTCGACCAACCGCCTTGGTATTCCACTGGGTCAATTTTGACGTCCACGGTAATTTTGATCCTTCCTTTTAGGGGCTTGCCCTATTTTTTGATGTCTTTACCTTGTTTGGACCATGATATTTCGGCTTTTACCTTGCCATTTACCGTGGGTAAATTTTGACCCACGGTAATTTTGGGCTTCCTTTAAGGGCTTAGCCCTATTTTTGACGTCTTTAACCTGTTGACCTGATATTTCGTCCTTACCTTGCGCATAATAGCCATGCGGTCAATTTTTGACCCAACGCGTAACTTTGAATGGGCTTTGATTGGTTCCCAATCACCGTGGTAAGGAAGTACGCTAGGTGTTCTATTAGTGTTCTAGTGAGTATTAGATGAGTGCCAGGTGAGTGCCAGGTGAGTGCAAGTGAGTGCCCAAGTGAGTGCCAAATGAGTGCCAAGTGAGTGGCCAAGGAGTGCCAAGTGAGTGCCCTAGTGCCAACTGAAGTGCCCTTTGTTCAAGCTTTCTAAGCCTCCCCCTGAGCCTAGAATAGCCCTAAGATTGGGTGGCTACCCCTAGGTTATAGGGTATGAGGATTCGATTGGTTTATATTACAAGTTGCTAGGATGCTTCCTACTATGAGTTAGTATTTGTCTATATAACACTTATAATCACTTACACTCTCCATAGACACTGTACATTAAACCTATATAATTACACCTCACACCCACCACAGGTCACTTACACTTACACTCACGACACTCGATATTTTGATGTCTCAGCTTTGATGCCTCAGCATTGATGGCTCAGCATTAATGCCTCAGCATTGATGCCGTCAGCATTAATGTC
>JABUQX010046937.1:0-15000 GCA_015478945.1 Trachelipus rathkii
GGGGGGGGGGGGGGGGGGGGAGCCGTGGCCGATCGAGAAGAGAGATAAAAAAGGCTAAAGCGCAATTAGCCGAAAGATGTATTTCTCTAAAAGCAGCCAAGCAACCTACGACTGACGCTCATCCTTAACACCGTCAACTGCATTTACATTGAAAAGAACGTTTTGGTCGCAATTGTAATAATTACAAATTTTATAATTACGAAGTCGGCCTCAGGCTGTTGCAAATTAAAGTGAGCTTACTTTAAGACCAAATGTCCAAAGACGTTTCTGCTAAGTTTTTGTACAATTGTATAATTTTTTCATTAACAAAACTTAAAAAACGTCTCTGAGCCATATAGTAAAAGAGAAGGTAGGAGTGAATTCGAGAGCTCCTCACAGTAAGAGGATGGAGCCAGACGACGATAGATAAAAGCCTATGCTGTAATTACTAGAGCAATAAAAATATGTTTGGTAGGTGATAACCGTGTCCGGTAAAATAACATTGTTATCGCAAAGTTATCGAATTATTATTAAGAGAATAATACGGCTTGCTATTTTATTCCCTATGCAAAGTAAACGAATTGTAAAATTATGGATTTTCAGAGGGTAGAAGATAGACGCGATAGGCCTTAACGCGGGGATCAGGAACCTAACCCCCGTGTGACAATATGTATATCAATATATCAAATTTTCATATTATTTTATGCAAATAAATGAAGAAATGACAAATCAATTACTGAATTTATTAAAAAGACATTGAAAAAGTAGAAAGTCCGAGTTAGTTCCGGCCGGAACGGGGGGGAATATCCAAAAAATTCGAGGGTCCGTGCGGGACCTGGTTCCGTCTCTAAAATTAATTATATAACTATTAATATATATAATGATCATATTATTAATATATATATTATATATATACTACTATATATATAGTAATATAATATAATATAATATAATATATTATAGTATATATATATATCCAACCAAAGAGGCAATTTCGTTGAAGCGTGTTATTCTTAACTTAATAGAGAAAAGGTTTCAGGCAGCTTTCCCTGTTCTAGAAAGTCGAAGCCTCTTTCAAATTCACTTTGAGTTATTCGCAAAAATGCGTTCAACCGGGACCCTTTGTTAAAAGGGTTGACCTTGAATAAAGCTATGACACAACGTGGAAAACTGGTGTTCTCCTAAACCCATTCGCACAGTTCCGTGGACAACTCCGCTTTTACATAAATGTCCGTTTTAAAACAATAGAGTCACCAGGCTACGGTGCCTCTATCTGTCACGATATCTTACTCTGATGAAGGAGTTTCGGCAGGGGTAGTGGTTTTAAGTTTATCTATTCTGCTCTCGATTAATGACATCATTACTTCTATCCAGCGACGGTCAATTTTTTCTCTTTGTTGATGGACTTGTGCGTTATATATAGCCGGCACCAGGTTGCCTTTCTCGACGGAACTTCAACAGCATTGAGAAACTTTCACATGGCGCAACCTCATGCTTCCATTCTCTCCACAAACTTCAGGCAATCTTATCGATAAACTGCCACGACTCCACGGAACCTAACCTATATAGTTGGCCATTGCTTGTAACTACAAGTTCAAACGTCTTAGACTCTTCTAGATGACCATTTATCATACGCACCACACATAAACCGAAAATACTTGCCCATCGCGCGCCTGTTGACCTGGTTATGTCATCTCGCCTCAAAATCTTGGGGTGCTGACGCAAAATCCCATTTAACGGTCTAAATCTCCCTAGTCCATTGAAGCTTGACTATGGCTGTGTAGTATAGGTCAGGCCTTCTCTACCCTACTACACTGTTAGATCCCATACAAATGAGACGACCCGTATTACAGACTGGAACCTCTCCAGATGTACCTCGCTTGATGGTGAGCGCTTGAAAGCTTGAATCTGAAATGGAGTGCCACGTCCTCTCTACGAAGGAAACAATCATTATTGACAGCTAAGGGATATGCTATCTGAGTTTTACAGACCAGAGTCCTAATTCGACTGACCTGAACACCCGAATTTTTGCAGGACTATACCTCATATCAAGGAATTACGGCCATTGCAAACACAGTTCATAACACCCTTAATTTCATTAACATCTTTCTGCAAAAAGGCTGCCTTTCTCTGATGACGAAGAGTACAATACCTTGGTATTAGCCGCTTCCACAATTTGCATGGCCTGACTCTTCCAATCTATCGCCATCGCTGCTGCCGTTGTTAAAGCACTATCTGTCTCATTCCGTAGTCACGTGAATTTTACACTAGTGTTCACTGGCGCTCTAAAACAGGCGACAGTGTAGGTCGCATTTGGTCTTCTCCTACGCACAACTCTAAGCCTCCCCCCCGTCAGCTTCAATTTTAAAGGCAGAATTAATAGCTACAATGATTGCCATTTCTCGAATTCTATGCTTAGACAAGACCGCGCATGTATTTTATTCAGATTGCTGCGCGCCTGCCAGGGCGCTTAAAACCCCAGATATTCTACTGAAAAATACAAACAATTTCTTCCGGCTGGCTCCACTCTGTAAGAAACAAATCATTTTATGGTGGACCCCCTTATGTATGGGCAACTGGCAATGAAATCCCAAAGAGAGAGAGGTTGACCAAATATGGCCACACGTCTTCTCTTCGATGATGTTCGCGCAGGTATCCCGGCACGTACCATTTTCTCAGAGTAGATATTAGGCTGCTCGTCAGTCGCCTCCACATCAACTGATATACTCAATCCTGCTCTCCGACAAGGCTTATCGATCTTGTCTGCAAGAGTCGCTGCATGAGTGGATTAGTGGAGTAGCGAAACTAGAAATGAAAGCCAAGCATCGGTGAATGGTTTTCTTCCCACAGATGAAAGCGCCTAACACGAAGGTGTAGCTTGCGAAGGCCTCCGTATTGGCCAAACACCAATATCACTCAGGTCCACATATCACGGGACCCTTCTTCCATCTGCAAATTTGTCGTCGCCAGTACCCGCAATCTGTTGGCCGCTAGTGCTCACATTGATTGTTCCCGTACTGGACCTATTGTCGCCGTCGTCATTCTTCTCTTTACGGTCCATAACACCTCTACTATAAGATTATCCCATATCTTAATCCTTAAATCTTCCCACTTTAGTAGAAACGCTATTTTTCTTGGACTCCAGAAAGGTGAATATTTCTGTCACAACAACATATGAATTTTGGTATCGTAATATTAAGACTATTTTATAATGTACAGGAATATATTTTTATTTATTTTTTTTTTATTTTTTTCTAGCTTAAATTTTTTGAACGATCCAATAGATCTGTTTAATATTCGAAATAAAATGTATAAATGTGCCAGGACCCCCCATGAGTTTTGTAGTTGTATCGACACAGGGTGTGCCCGGGCTTCTTTTCGTGAGCCATGGGTGGGTTCCCGTACATTACTCAAAAAAAAAAGTATAAAATAGATAATATATATATGTATATTAACATATATACTGATATAGTATATAATACATATATATATTATATAGGATATAATACTATATATAAAATATATATATATATGCTAAAATATATAATATAATACTATATAGATATATAATATATATGCTATGGTGGACTGTTGATTCAGAGGATGACCCTTACATTGACGATCTTACAATGGTGAGGGTCCGTCGCTGTCCATGAGGCTTAGGGTGGATTTTCTGACCGGCGAGCGAGTTTCTCACTAATTAATGGTATCAAGGGGCGGTAAGGCTGGGCTATTCCTTTTGACTTTTGTCATGTTCTTCTACTGCTTTTCTTTTTCCGATGCTCGTCACGCCCTTATCCCATTCTTGGGAAAATAGAAGGTAGATAAAGAAAGGAAAGGATATAGTATATATATAATATATCATATAAACTATAACTATATATATAGATATATTATAATAACCGATGATCATCATAAGATATATATTAAACGGTATTATATAATAGAATATATATATCGATATGTATATATAATAGTAATAGTGATATATATATAATAAATATACTATATATATATAGTAGAAGACTACCTTTTTTTAACGTGCTTTATCCCTATGCAGAGGGTAACACGGGGGGCTACAGGATAATCAAACTTAAGGGCCGGCTATCTCAAACCTTAGCGCCTACCGAGACGTTGTGTTCGTAGTATACCATACTTACGTAGCGTAATAATAGGATATAGATAGATAGATAATAACAGGTATACGATAGTATTAATAAGTGATAGCTAGTAGTGGTTAGCTAACACTACTCCAACTGATTATACGTGATATTGATACCTATCCTACCAGTACTATATACCGTATCTAGGTGGATAGACGTAGCTCCCCTATATTAATATGTACTGAGGCTTGACCGATGGAGGCAGCTACCTATATACATAGTACATACATAAGCGATATAATATATATATATATCTCTGTATGTGAGTTAGAATAAATATAATTTGCTTTCTAGAATGGCTACTCAAATATTATAATTGTAGTATAATGCCATCGTTTGAGTTTTCACCTCAAGGTATCTTGGAAAACCACGAAATGAAAGCATGTCAAACACCTTCAAGTGATCTGAGCCATCTTTTCTTTTAGACGATTCAGTTTGCGTCAAAGTGGTTGATGAAAATATTGGATTGTTTTATGAGTTGACACTGATTGCGATTTCAGCAGAAAGTCCGGTTTATGACGCTATCCAAAGTGAGATGGGCAAGGAAGGAAATATACTGTATGTGTATCGATCGTAAGTCATATCTCCAAGGCTTTTGTGCCGTGGAATTTCTTCGATCGTATCAAACGGACTTTCTTGAGGGTTTGTTAAAGATAAGTAATGCTCCGAGTCATAATTCTGTTGGATTGGGCATTATTTATCTGACTTTTTAGAATTTTGTGAAAAGTTTTTTTTTATATTTAAAGGTCTCATCGTCAAATGTTGAAGATTTTCAAGAAAAAGCTGAATTAATTCCAGATTGGCAGCGACTATTATCTGTTGCAGCCAGCAAAAGTAGAGGTTTTATTATATATCGGAAAAGACTAAGTGGAGGAGGGTCTGGCCGTAAAGCAAATAGGAGGTGGTCGGTCTTCGGAAATCTCACTGGGCGTCGAAAGGGAAGGCAGATTTTGGCTATGTATATTGTTCAAAACCTGACACGTTATTTCAGAGGGTTTTTGGGGTAGAGTCTACTATTAAATTCAATATATTGTACAAGGTAGCGAGGGCCTTGGGTCGAGTAAGGCGGCCGTTAGTTTGTAGTTATACAGTACTACAGAATTTTTCAAGTACAAATACAGGAAATATGGATTATACTTAAGTACATTTCAATTTTTTTTTATAAACCCTAAACATGTAAAATTATACTATTGAGATCCATTCATAATTTCTGAATTATTGTAGAACAATTAGTCAAAAGTAATGCTAAGAAATTTACAGGCAAATAGAGTGGATAATTAAGTATTTTGAAGGAACAATAAGCCGTATTAATTCTATATTAATTTTCTGTATGGTCCCAAGTGCGTAAAATTAAAAGACAAAATTCTATTTGTGTGACATCACCAAATTCATGGAAAAGGTTTCCAAAATTTCGCTGTGCAGGTCAATCCGACATGCCTAGAGCGTAACATGAATTTTCCTTCCGACTGCTGAAGATCTTTCACAAGGTGCAGACAGAATTGCAGGAACAGCAAGATTTTTTCCAATATATCAGTGGCATGTCTTTCTCAAGAAATATAGAGGTGACTGTTGAAATATTTCTGTAGGTTTCAAACGTAATAAACGTGCTCCGGTCTATTTGGTTTGCAAGTCTGGGAAGAGTTTCTAGTCAGGAAGGTCCATAGAAGCCAGAGACCAAACAATTTTTTTCCTACCTTTGGTGTGCAGGCCGATGTCCCTCCGCAGTAATATGTCCTCAAGACATGTGATATTGAATATATGTAGAAGCTTTACAGGCTGAGCGATGTTCTTGTCTGATATTATTAATAGTAATAAGGAAGACGTGCTTGGAGTGGTACCTTTTTTCCATTTTCAGATGAGCGCGCCAGTTCCAGATATAAATGCCTACAAATCCTATTACGACTTAAGATTCAATTGATATGAATATAGTATATATTAATATGTAGTGATATATCAGACAGACTATACTATGAATAGTATATATATAGTATATTAGATATATATATATTTTTTATTTATCTATATGATAAATAAAAAACTTAGTATGATAAATATGATATAGTAATAGTAATATATATATAATATGCTGCTTCGCTAGTGCATCTTATCCCAGAGTCCCCACGCTCGTGGTACCCGAATTATTAGAAGGAACTGTCGCAGGTCAAAAAAAAAATCCCAGCCCTAGAGCTTCAAAAAAACCCTGGGGAACGCCGTACGGACCCTGTCACTGGATGGTGACGCGAGTCACGTCAGTGAGAGTCCAGTTAGGTGAGGCGAAGCAGGAATTGCATTTTACGCCTTGCGAATATCACTGGCCCAGGTGGGCACAAGCATCCACTGAAGCGCAGCCCCGCGCTCGCACCAAAACCTGTATGCAATAAAGGTTACAGTGTTGGCGTAGGATGCGCCATATGCTGCACGTCCAGCCTAGATGATTCCAAACCGGCGAGCCCTTTATTCGTCGCACCATCTGCCAAATCATCAGCATATCCGCGTCTCTTCATCGGCATATCAATACTACTACTAAGCTCCTACTAGTATTATAATATATTACTTTATATATATACTATTATTCAGGTAGTATACTGCGTATAGCCTATATGTACTACTATATAGTATTATATATCTTTCAGTATGGGAGGTAGATATGTACGTCGGGTACATGCCTAAGGGTAACCTCAAGGAGTGTTTATTTATATAGTGCTAATATATAATAATATAGATTAATAGATAGATATATATAGATACTACCATACACTTGAAAACGCTTTTGTATGGATATTTTGAGTCCAAATACCAGAGCACTTATATTTTGACTGGGTCTACTCAAGATGATACTTTATTCCTTGAACACATGGGATAATTAAGCTTGTTGGAACAGTTTTGCTGTTGAGCACGATCATTCACATCCTAAAACGGTTCAAGAATTTTTTTACATATTTTTTAAAATATTTTAGTCATATGTTTCAAGAGTTGGAAATCCTAAACTGTTTAACTTTTCTTCAGAAATTTCCAAATCGGATCTGATCACTCTAACTTCTGATTTCTAGCAAGTAGCACAATTAAATTCTAATTTCCTAGAACGTCTCAAGCTGTTGGCGACTTATGCTCAAAAGATCCCAACTTTAAAACTTTGTCGAGTGTTATACCCTATTTTCCTGCTACTTTGAGACCATCTCTTACCACTAACTCAAAAGTGAGAGCAGGGCAGGAATTATATTCGGTTGTTTGTGCTTCAGGAAGCTCAGAATCTGTTTCAAAACTCATCTAGATCATTATTTTCAGTCTTCATCATCATCTAAAGCAGTAATAATTTCAGAAAATCCTGGTAGAGAAAAAGCATATATTTAATTGTAGGATTAGCTTAGCTACATTCATTAAATCGTGAAAGTAAGAGCTATCAACAATATAATAATAATAATAATAATAATAATAATAATAATAATAATAATAATAATAATAAAGCGAGATTTATCCAAATTCAAGAACGTTTATGAAATATATTGGATACGAAGATCAAATGTACATTTTGTTATCCATTCATGATAAATTTTATATTTTAGAATTTTTCCTTTTGAAATTTAACTTTCACTTAAAAGTACTTGAATTTAGTACAAAGTAACTTTGATTTTTAAACTACATACTCAAGTAAATTTGTCCTATGACAAATGGTACTAGGGCTGGAACTGTTTGATGCACAAAACTACCATTTTATACACTTTGAGTGAAATCTGTTGAAAAAACATCTTAGTAATTCTTTACTTAAATTTCAGAGAGTTGATCATTATTCTGTGCGTAAATGTGACCACTCTCTACTTCATTCATCCAATATATATAGAGATATAGAGAGGATGATATATAGATATATATATATGTAGTATATATAGTATATATATATATATATATATATAGTATATGGCAGGTATATATATGTAGGCCCATATTGTTGGGCAACTGGTTGCAAAGAGCAATATCATGCCGGAAGCATCAATGTTCAGAGAAAAATTTATGATTTTGCATTGTCGAATATTCGTCATTTAATATACGTTGGAGTGCTTATGACTCTCAATGAACAGGTTGTTTATAGTAATGTTGAATTTAAATGTTTCATTTTGATGATATAGATTAGATTTTATATCTCATTAGTTCGTAATAAAATCAATCAAGAGTTCTTGCGTGTTCATAAGTTTGTTAATTTGAAAAGTAAAAGTAAGTTCTAGTACAGGGTTGATCAAGTGAATATTGAGACATTGGTATAATGCCTATAATCACAGGCTGAACAGCAAAAGATCAATATTCTTTACATATTATATACCTAGTTTTTTACATATTGTTACTTTAAGTTTCAACCCACCTACAATTATAGTTCCTAAAGAAGAGAATATGTTTGCTGTCATTACTTAGAGGACATCACTTGATGAAAGATAATGTATTGCAGTATGCTCTTGATATGTATAAGAGATGCCTGCTTGATATCCAAAACTTGGTTAACTCAGACACTCATCTTGGAAGAGCAGTTCTAAACTCTTCTGTGAAAATATTTAAAGCAAGAGTCTTGATGAAATGCATCCCTGGTATGATTTTAATTTGTATATATTATTGGAAGCATGACCCATCATAAAAGAAGATTATAAAATTATTGCATTGTATTTCCACAGCGCACAAAGTTCTACGTAAAGTGCTCACTCAGTAAAGATACTCAAATACGGCAAGAGAGCCTAAGAAACTGTTTAGCGATTCTGATCACCTCTGGGAGGGACTTTATTAGTGTCTCTTCAATGGATGTAGACATAGAGAGAGACTGTGACCTTTTTGCCTTGGAAGCTGATATTGATATCCATCAACTTTATCCGACTAATGTTCAAGTTAGTAAATATTTATCTTTATCTACCTATCTACCCATCTATCTATTTATATCCACCCATTAATCTATTTATCTACATCATATCTTCATCTATCACTATTACATATGACATTAAATATAAGTTATTCTATTTATTATTATTATTATTATTATTATTATTATTATTATTATTATTATTATTATTATTATTATTATTATTATTATTATTATTATTATTATTATCATTATCATTATCATTATTATCATCATTATCATTATTATCATCATTATCATTATCATCATTATCATCATTATTATCATTATTATCATTATCATTATCATCATTATTATCATTATCATTATTATCATTATCATTATCATTATCATATATCATTATCATTATTATCATTATCATTATTATCAATATCATTATTATTATTATCATTATCATTATTATCATTATCATTATTATCATTATCATTATTATCATTATCATTATCATTATTATCATTATCATTATCATTATTGAATAAAACACAGTGGTAACAATAAATAAATGTCTTAATGTTATCTAAAACCGATGCAATAAAGGAGATCTTGCAGATTCTTTCTATATGTGGATGTTTAATTTAGGATTTACTTAATTTAATTATAGATATAGTATATAATAAATGTTAATTATTAATTTTTGCGCGCGGAAGTCCCACCAACCCATACAAGTTTTCAATTAACAAACCCACAATTGTAGTATTTCTCAATTCAAAATTAAATATATTTTCTGATGATTTTATCCATGAGAGCCTTATAAACACAGAGTTAGATCAATATTGTACTTTAGAGCCACTAACTCAATTAACTTATTTGAACTCTGAAAATAACGATAAAATAATAAAATAAAATAACAAAATAAAATAAAATTAAATAAAATAAAATGATTACATATGTAGACACTTAAATTATATTCCGCATATTTCCGAATTAGTCTTCATCATTTTCACCATCACGGCCTATCTGAAAAAGAGTTTAGCTACAATCAATCAATCAGTTATTATTATTATTATTATTATTATTATTATTATTATTATTATTATTATTATTATTATTATTATTATTATTATTATTATTATTATTATTTATTATTTATTATTTATTATTTATTATTTATTATTATTATTATTATTATTATTATTATTATTATTATTATTATTATTATTATTATTATTATTATTATTATTATTATTATTATTATTATTATTATTATTATTATTATTATTATTATTATCATTATTATTGTTATTGTTATTGTTATTGTTATTGTTATTATTATGTTTCTGTTTGCTTTATTTTTTTCAATAATAGTTGTAAATTTGATTATTTTGCTGTTTTTTGTAGGAAGGGGTCAGTATAGGGAAGTTTAAGTTTAATTGGTATATAATTTGTTGTGCCCTTAAGGCTTTTTTTTATGGAATAAGGATTTTTTATACGTTCAATTCAAACTAAGTGGACTCTAGGTGGGCAAGCGGGCAGTGGCGATAGGTAGATTACATTGCGGGAGTTTACTTAGGGCGATAACGTTACCTTGTTTCATTATTTATAATAATTTAAAAAGTAAAAGAATGAGAATTCAAAATAAACCATCTTTTAAGATTTCACATTAAGAAGGTGAGTTGTGATTTAGTTATTGTTTGTTAGCTTAGATTATATTTCAATATTTCATCTTTTCATAAGTGTGAAATAATTATTTGAAAGGTGAAACTTTTTATTATTTCTAGGATAGAAATAATTTGAGCAAAATATTAAATGTTTTGTCAAATGATAGATTGGATAAGGACTTGCTAGAAGCATCTTGGATGCAGTTGACTTTTATCCTTCGAAATCCAGCTCTACATTCTGATTTGGATATTATGTGGCCAGTTTCTGAATGCATTTCAGCGCTTACAACTATGTTGAAGGTAAAGGGAGAACATTATTCTTAGTTTGTAATTTATTTTTTCCTTTATTTGAGAGAGAGAGAGAGAGAGAGAGAGAGAGAGAGAGAGAGAGAGAGAGAGAGAGAGAGAGAGAGAGAGAGAGAGAGAGAGAGAGAGAGAGAGAGAGAGAGAGAGAGAGAGAGAGAGAGAGAGAGAGAGAGAGAGAGAGAGAGAGAGAGAGAGAGAGAGAGAGAGAGAGAGAGAGAGAGAGAGAGAGAGAGAGAGAGAGAGAGAGAGAAAGAGAGAGAGAGAGAGAGAGAGAGAGAGAGAGAGAGAGAGAGAGAGAGAGAGAGAGAGAGAGAGAGAGAGAGAGAGAGAGAGAGAGAGAGAGAGAGAGAGAGATAGATAGATAGATAGATAGATAGATAGATAGATAGATAGATAGAGAGAGAGAGAGAGAGAGAGAGAGAGAGAGAGAGAGAGAGAGAGAGAGAGAGAGAGAGAGAGAGAGAGAGAGAGAGAGAGAGAGAGAGAGAGAGAGAGAGAGAGAGAGAGAGAGAGAGAGAGAGAGAGAGAGAGAGAGAGAGAGAGAGAGAGAGAGAGAGAGAGAGAGAGAGAGAGAGAGAGAGAGAGAGAGAGAGAGAGAGAGAGAGAGATTATTGAAAGAATTTTTTAAAAAGATTTTTAATTTAAATTTAATTTAATTTTTTTAAATTTAAATACTTTAATTCAAATTTAATTTCAGTTAATTTAATTTAAATTTAAGGGAATATGATTAAATATTTGCTGTTATTGCCTAATACATATTAGTAAAAAGTGAAATAAGAAAACACGGTTTTAGCAAAGTTTATTATTATTATTATTAGTATTATTAGTATTAGTATTCTTTCTTTCTTTCTTTCTTTATCTTCCTCTTTGCCCCAAGACTGGGGGTAAGGTGCGTGTCATCCATCGGAAAAGAAAAGCAGTAGAAGAATATGACAAAAGTCGAAAAGAAAGCCCAGCCTTACCGCCCCCTCTGTACCATTAATTATTGAGAACTCGTCACAGACAGAAAATCCACCCTAGAGCTTCATGGGACCGCGACGGACCCTCACTATGGTAAATCGTCAATGTAAGGGTTCATCCCTTGGCCCAGGTGGGCTACAACCATGCCCCCATACAAAACCCCGCCATTCACTCCTATTATGTACCTTTATTCTCGCCTCTGCCAAACTCATATTTCTCTCCTTCAGACATTCGTTCACCGACTCAATCCACTTTCTCTTCAGTCTCCCAGCCGGTCGGTTCCCAACACACTCGCCACTATACATCCGCTTAACCAAACGACTATCATTCATTCTTTCCACATGACCAAACCATCTCAACATACTTTCATTTATTCTCTCATTTACCCCTTTCTTCACACCACACAACTCTCTAATACGTTCATTCCTCATTTTATCAATTCTTCTTACACCTAGCATGCCCCTAAGATTGTCCATCTGAACACATTGAACTTTAGATCTATACTTCTTATTCCAGACCATAGTCTCACTACTATACAATAACACAGGTAACAACATACCCTCATGTAAGACCCTAGCGCACTCAAGACTTAGTCCCTTTACATTCACCAACGATTTAATTGCACCAGCAACCTTCCTGCCATTCACAACTTTCCTACTACACTCTGCATCATCCGTTCCCTTTTCATCCAACACATACCCTAAATATTTAAACTCAGACACTTGCTCCAGCTGCTCACCATCTAACATAACTTCACACTGAGGACTGTCCTCACTCACAACCATAACTTTACTCTTATCTACGTTTACTTTCAAACCCCTCCTTTTACATACCCTGCCAAATCTCTCTACCAATCCTCTCAAACTCTCTTCAGATTCGCCACACAGAACCAAATCATCCGCATATAATAGGTAGGGCAACCTCCACTCATCTCCATTCTCCATCATTCTAACACCATTTCCTGCCATCCCCACCTCGAATTCTTTCATAACCCCATCCATATACAAATTGAATAACCAAGGAGACATAACACAACCCTGTCTCACTCCGCTATTAATCCTAAACCAATCACCATTGACACCATTTATTCTTACACACGCTTCACTATCGTCATACATACTTTTGATTCCATTCAGAAGCCTACCACCAACACCATATATCACTAACACCTGCCATAAAGCTTCCCTATTAACTCTATCATACGCCTGTTGCAAATCCATAAAACCTAAATACAATTTATTCTTCTTCTCCCTCATTTTCTCAATCATTTGTTTCAATGTAAAGATTTGATCCACACATCCTCTACCACTCCTAAACGCACCTTGTTCTTCACCAATCAGTCCTCTTCAGTCACTCGACGCACTCTTTCGACCAAAATACCAGCATATACCTTCCCTACAACACTCAATAAACTTATTCCCCTATAATTTCTACAGTTCCCTTTTTCTCCCTTACCCTTATATAAGGGTACTATTATCGCATCTTCTCCAATCCTCGGAACTATACCCCCATAAACGCTTTATTACTAACAACTTCCAAATCCAATCAATCACCATCTCGCCTCCGTTCTTGATCATTTCACCAGTAATTTCATCTATACCTGCAGATTTACCATTCTTCAACTTTCTCACTCTTCCCATTACCTCCTCCTTACTAATAACCTCATCCCCAAAATACCTATTCCTTCTTGCACCACCAAACCCACACACATTCACTATCACCTCTTCATTACTGTTAATATTGTGCAGATTGAAGTGTTCTTTCCACACTCCCCTCACATCCATTTCATCAGTTACAAAAGCACCATCCCTATTCATTATTCTAAGCAGATTCCCTTATTCTCATTCTTAACCTTTCGCGCTTCCTTCCAGAAGAGCTTCCTATTCCCTTGTAAGCTCCTATTCATCCTCCTTCCAAACTGTTCGTTTATCTCTTGTTTTCTCCTACATATACACCTTTTAGTATTTCTTTTTTCCTCCTTATATAATTCCAAGCATCTTTCTTTTGAGACTTCATCATTTGCTTTTAGTACATTTAACCACGCTTCTTTTTTACCTTTAACCGCTTTCATCACCTCTTCATTCCACCATTCACTGTTAACATTCTTACTTCCTACTTTAGCACATCCACATACTTCCTTTGCACTACTAACAATTGCTTCCTTCATTTGCCCCTAGATTTGTTCAGTATCAACTTGTTCACATTCAACCGATTTACTAGCGAGCGCTCTTACATACTTATCCTTATTGTCTTGCTCACTTAACTTCTCACTCTTAATTTTACCTACTTCCTTTCGCATCACCTTCCTCTCCATCCAAGCCCCCACTAACTTAATTTTACATAGAACAACATAATGATCCGATAATCCCATTCCTAAACCCCTAACTGATTTAACATCCAACACATACTTCAACATCTCCTTCTTCACCAACACAAAATCAATCATTCTTTTCACTTCGATACCATCTCTACCTACACCAACTCTAGTATACTTATGGATACTCTTGTGTTTAAAGAAAGTATTACTTACACACATACCTCTCTCTTCACAGAAATCAATCACCTTCCTACCATTCTCATTTTCTCCCGCCACCCCAAAACCACCTGTTATACCATCCCTTTTTTGATCACCTATCCAACCATTCAGGTCCCCCAACACTATCAATCTGAAACTCCTACTTACCCCATCCAGAGCATCATTCAAATTATCCCAAAAAATCGTACTCTCTTCAACATTTCCCTCAGATGGACCATACGTCACAACCACACATACCTTGACCTTTTCAAACTTAAATTTAACCATTAGAATTCTAGGACTCACACTCATAAAGATTATTATTATTATTATTATTATTATTATTATTATTATTATTATTATTATTATTATTATTATTATTATTATTATTATTATTATTATTATTATTATTATTATTATTATTATTCTTTCTTTCTTTTCTTTATCTTCCTTTATTTTCCCAAGAATGGGAGTAAGGTGCGTGACGAGCATCGGAAAAGAAAAGCAGTAGAAGAGCTTGACATAAGTCGAAAAGAAAGCCCAGCCTTACCGCCCCCTCAGTACCATTAATTAGCGAGAACT
>JABUQX010046937.1:17500-35777 GCA_015478945.1 Trachelipus rathkii
CTCTTCTCTTCTCTTCTCTTCTCTTCTTTTCTCTTCTTTTCTTCTTTCTCTTTTCTCTCTTCTTCCTTCTCCCTCTTCTCTCTCCTTTCTCTCTTTTCTCTCTTTCTCTCTTTTCTCTTTCTCTTTCTCCTTCTCTCTCTCTCTCTCTTCTCTCTCTCTCTCTCTCTCTCTCTCTCTCTCTCTCTCTCTCTCTCTCTCTCTCTCTCTCTCTCTCTCTCTCTCTCTCTCTCTCTCTCTCTCTCTCTCAGGTTACGAAATACTTTCTATTTATTGGTCAATATTTCAAAAATAAACTAAATCTGAGTTTTGAAATAGTTGTACGAATTAATAGTATAATAGTATTGATAATAATAACATTTTAGTTATAATATTTAAAGTAAGAAGTAGCTTCACAGGATTAAATAAATTATTATTCTTATTGAAATATGGCAACCCGTTGATTTGGGTGTTGTTATCTTTACCTGATCCGCTTTGTTATGTGTTTCAAATTACATTGAATAATTTTTATTAAATTAAATTTTTAGATGTCAGCAAATTTGTTCCTAAAAGATCAAGATTGTGTATTTTGTTCTTTCATTACTTTATTAGCAAAGGAATTCTCTAAATCTGAAAGTGTTCTCTGTGTTCTTCTAAAAGAAACTGGTAAGAATTATATGTCACCTACAAAGACATTATTTCTTTAAAGACTAGTCATATAGTATTGATTGGCACATTGTGAACTTTAATATACTTCATATCCTGTGTCAAATAGTTTATTATATTATATATGATATTTGGTTTAAGGAAAATGATAAACAAGCACTTTAAGGTATTATAAGATATTTAGAAAAGTATAATGATGTGATAATAAAAAAGCTCATTTTTTGTTTTCTGCTCTATGTAATTATTATTTCCCGATATATATATAATTAGTTGTTAATGCTAAAATTTAGGAAGTGGATTCGTTGTCCTAAAGAAAACCAAATGAGGAATGGGTGTAAAAGTAAAAAGTTGGGGAGATAAGGTTTATAAGGTTTAAAAAGGACAGAGAAGATGGAAATTAAAGAGTGGCATAATTTTGGGGTAGAATAATTTTGGGAGATACATGGTAAGAAATTTGGAGATAATTCTTTGGTCGGTAGAGTGCCTAAGTGTAGAAGATATTAAAAAATGCTGGAAGGTAAAGAAATTTGGGGAAAACCTGGAAGAAAAGCAGTTATATGGAAGGAGAGTTGTAGCAGAAATTTTTTCAAAGCAAAAATAAATTGAATGTAAGAAATAGAAATAGTGTGACTCTTTCTAAAAAATCTATTGAATAATAATTACTAAGGAGAATAACATTTGAGTAAAAGAATTCAAGCAAATTGGTATATTTTAGAATAATAAAAAATATATCCATCAAACGTTCACAAGTACAATAGATGACGAACAACAATTTGAATAGAAAAGAGAACAGTGGTAAAAAATTGAAGAAACTAAAAGATAGCGAATCACTGGTGTCGTCGTATGTCGTCTATTGTTCACATTCACTCATCTTAACATTTAACAAAACATGCATTTTGAAATATGAGACAAAATTAATAAAATACATTACCGTTGCCTAGACTTACTACAGTGTCGGATTAAAAAGTAGATACCGGCAAGATGAATTGGAGCAAAGGGTAGCCTTTGAAGTTATGGTCAGAAAATTGGGGATTGGGATAAAGTGAGTTAGTTGTCTTGTATGATTGATCAACTGTTCTGGTGTAAACATTGAATGGAGAGGAAGAGAAATTGATTGACAGATTTTTATAGGAAGCAGAAATTTATAGTTGTTTGACTCAAAATTATTAAACATATTTTGTTATAAAATTTATACCGTAAAATATATTAAGTTTTAAATGTATTAATTGTAGATTAAAATTAATGGTATTTACAACAACAGCATCTTTTTTCAGGATCAAAAGATTATAGTATACCTTCTTCAAATCCAGAAAGATTTCAGTCCTTTCTTCTCTTGAAAAGTCTATTGCAATTAATAACTGAGATAGCTTCCCTGTCGTCCTTTTGGGCGTGTAATTGTGAAACAGTCTCGATCGATTGGTCAAATTTTGCTTCGAATGGGGTTTACATATTGAGGGATATAATAAAAAAATGCAAAGTTCTTTCTAATTATAATTTGTGTAAGTTTTATTTTTCTATTTTAGTAATATCCTGTAGCTTCTGTGGATTTAATTTATGAAAATAAAATGTTTAATGTAACTAAACTCTAATAGGCTTTAATTGCTTGCCATTGTTGTACGATTATATTCTTATAAAATTCAATCAGTCATTGAAAATTTTGAGTTCTATTTCTTTTAGATTTATATTTTTTTTTTCTCTCTCTGACGCAAGAGTCGGAAAGAAAGGTAAATAGGTCAATGAGTGCCCTTAAAGATGGAACTATGTACTAATTGATTTATTCAAATGGCATTTGGACAACGGCAGAAATGTCATGTATTAAACGCTTATGTAGAAAGGGTGCCCGAAAAACATTTTGTTATCCACTTAAATTTACTTCTTAGGTGCCCTTGTTCCGGCCTTACAGTCTCTGGTGGTGTTGCTTAAGAGTCAAAAGATTGGGGATGTATCTTTAAGTCTTATTCCTCTCCTCATTGAGTAAGTAAGCATTTTTAAAATGCTTTACCTTGGAGAAAATCTTTCATATGTGTTAAACATTTTAATAATATTAATACAAAAATAAAAATATTAAAAAAACGATATTTTTGATTCAAGTTCATAGTTTTGGAGTTTTTAAATTGATTAATTTTTAACATTTTTAAAAATAATTTTAGCTATGCACGTTATATTTAAGTGACATTTTGAATTTCCAGCCTTTTAATGTGCGTTCACGTGGGAAGAGGTAGAGCCCACAATACATTTTTAGGTCGATCAGTGAGTATTAGATGTCTTTTATCTATCTCCTTGACTGTTGGAACACTCAATGAAACTGAACTTGGTTTAAAGGTATTTAATATAATTTATTCATGTGGTAGCTGGGTTCGAGTCCCACTACCACTTATTTGGGCCTGAAAAGTTATCATGCATGCCTCAGTTTTCTGGTGCATGTTTGCGCACCCTGCATCCAGTTCTGGGAAACCAAGGGACAGCTGATGAATGAATGAATTGTATTCATGTTATATTTTTGAATAACCATTTTATATTTTGTTATATGTTAAATTACATAATTATTTATAATTGTAATTTAAAATGCTGGTGATAAAATATAATTAATTAGGTATGAATATAATTTTTGTAATTATATTTTGAAATAAATATTTACTTGTATTACCTTTTAAGTAGCTTTGATTTTTAAAATATTTTTATTTTTTAATTGCAAGGTTATCAGTAAAGTTCATGAAGAAGTTAGGGATTTACCATGGCTTTTATCTAGTTTAGAGCATTCCGATTCTTCTCTTGTGGCTTCTGGTCTTAAGGTAGTGATTTCTTTATCAAGTACATTGAAAGGGTCTCAAGTACTAGACGAGGCATTTATGCAAGTACCAGGTGGTATTTGGACTCTCCTGATGAGTATTATTATTATTATTATTATTATTATTATTATTATTTTTATTTTTATTTTTATTTTTATTTTTATTTTTATTTTTCTTTCTTTCTTTCTTTCTTTACCTACCTCTTCTTCCCAAGACTGGGAGTAAGGTGCGCTACAAGCATCGGAAAAGGAAAGCAGTAGGGGTATTGACAAATGTCGAAAGAAAGGCCCAGCCTTACCGCCCCTCTGTTACTCTCATTTCAATTATTGAATACCAGTCACAGACAGAAAAGTCCATCCCCTAGAGCTTCATGGGACCGCGACGGGCCCTCACTATGGTAAATCGTCAATGTAAGGGTTCATCCCCTGACCCAGGTGGGCCACAACCATGCCCCCATACAAAACCCCGCCATTCTCTCCTATCATGCACCTTTATCTCGCCTCTGCCAAAACTCAAATTTCGTTCAGACAGTCGTCATCGACTTCGAGTGCCACTTTTCTCTTCGGTCTCCCAGCCAGTCGGTTCCAAACACACCACCACTATAACATCCGCTTAACCAAACCCGACTATCATTCATACCTTTCCACATGACCCAAACCATCTCAATCATTAGTTTCATGTTTCTTCACTACCCCTTTTCTTCAAACGACTACAATTGTTTAGAAACATATTCCTTCATTTTTATTAATTCGCTCCTTCCAATCCTAGCTATAGTTTCTTTAAATTGGTCTATCAGGTTACCTACTTTGAACTTTTTAGATCTATTACTTCTTTATTCCAGACCAAGTCTCACTACTATACAATAACACAGTAACAACATACCTCATGTAAGACCCTGGCGCACTCAGACTTAGTCCCTTTACATTCACCAACCGATTTAATTGCACCAGCAAACCTTTCCTGCATTCACAACTTCTAACTACATTCTGCATATCCGTTTCCTTTCTCATCAACAGCATAACCCTAAATATTTAAACTTCAGACACTTGCTCAGCTGCTCACCATCTAAACATAACTACACACTGAGGACTGATCCTCACTCACAAGCATAACCTTACTTTATCTACGTTTACTTTCAAACCCCTCCTTTTACACAAATCCTGCCAAATCTCTATACAAACCTCACAACTAAAAATCTCTTACAGATTCGCCACACAGTTCAATCCAAAATCATAATATAATATAACTCTATAATAATATAATAGGTACATGGGCACTCCTCCACTCATTCTCCATTCTCCATCATTCTAACACCAATTTCCTGCATCCCCACCTCGAATTCTTTCATAACCCCATCCATATACAAATTGAATAACCAAGGAGACATAATACAACCCTGTCTCACTCCGCTATTAATCCTAAACCAATCACCATTGACACCATTTATTCTTACACACGCTTCACTATCGTCATACATACTTTTGATTCCATTCATTTATTTTTATTTTTATTTTTATTTTTATTTTTATTATTATTATTATTATTATTATTATTATTTTTTTTTTATTATTTTATATTTTTTATTATTATTTATTATTATTATTATTATTAAGCTATGTATTAAAAGGGAACAACTTTCAGATTTAAAGTTTACTGTTATGCCACACCACTATATGCTGCTGGAATTTATGATTAGCATAAATTTACTGTGTTAATGTTATCGATCATGGCAGTTAAAAAATTAGCTGTATAAAAAGGTTAGCCTAAAGTTCTGTATCTCATATATATTTATTTGGGTGATTTCAACGTTGACCAACGTCAGTGACTTTCCTCTAGTTCTCATGATCAGCTGGGTAACATGCTTATTGTTTCTCTATTCACAGAAATATGATCAATCCGAATCACTATCGAGTACACTTGGAGATGAACATAACATTTTAGACCTTTTCTAAACTCCCAATTCTCCTTATTCTATGTAACTCTTTCCTCTTCTAGGTTCATTCGATCACCTTATCTCTGTATTAGGGATGTACCGGAACCTTGATTTTTTAAAAGTTCCGGTTCCGGCCGGGTATTTACCGGAACTTTCCACTTTTTGAAATGTCTTTCTTAAAAAAAACGAAAATTGAGAGTATTGATCAAATATTTTGAGTCAAACTCAACTAATCATATGTTATGGTTTTTCACTAATTTATCTAGTAATTAAATAGACTAATAGTACACAGTTTTCTTTAAAGTTAACACAGAAAGGTTTATCACAATTCACAAATATGTATTTCTTTTCCTAAAGGTAAAATAAGTTTTTATCAGAGTTTTTTTCAAGCAGAAGAGAATGGACCCGGGAAGGATGAGAGAGAACGGGATGAGAGGAGGCCCGACATACAGAGGGGAACTAACAAGACATTGGAGAGACAAAACTAAAAACAGAACCTAAGCTTAACTGAAAACAAACAGACAAAGAAGGGACAAGCCAAAAGAGAGAGAAAAGAGGGCCACATTTGAAAGACGTGAGAGCAGTTTCGGGGAGGGGAAGGAGCGCGGATAAGGGAATAAGAGACAGAGAACAAAGGAAAGCGAGTGAAAGAGGAGAATATATAGTAAATTACGAGTATTGCGCGCACAAGAGCCCAGTCCACTATACATTAGAAATTAGAACTTAAAAATGTCAGACAATATAGCCCGAGGCCAGCGACGCCTTCGAGCGCGAGAAGTAGACCAAAGACCGGAACAAGAAAAGAAAAGAGAGGAGAGGCGGGGAATGCAGCCCGGGAAAGAGTAGAAAGAGATATAAGTATAGATGAATTAGAGGAATGCCATGAGAGAAAGACGGAGAGGAGAGAGAGAGAGACGACGAAGGTCGTCAAGGAAAAGGATGAGAGAGAGACTGTCTTTGAGTAGTAAAAAGAGAGAAGGAGAAAACGAGGAGAGAGAGAGAAGAGACAGAGAGAGAGGAGAGAGAGAGAGAGAGAAGAGAGGGAGAGAGAGAGAGACGAGAAGGCTCAAAATAAAATATTATATTGCTCTCATATCACCACCATGCGAGAGAGACGAGAGGAGAGAGAGAAGGACGGCGTTTGATACTTGCTCAAATATGTTATTAAAGCCGTTTTCGTTTTTTGCATTTGTGCTTACGAAACGCAAGAAATGCACCAGTTTACGTTCGTTTTTGTAAATTTAGCGCAAATTATGAAAAAATGCCACTAACGTAAGGTAATTAACTTCAAATTCTATTTTTCAGTGTTGGATCCGAATTACAAGTATCTTACGAAACAAACATGATAAAAAACAAGATGAGGCGGCGTTTTGTAAGCCCGTTTAATTGATGAATAAAATTCAATTAAAATTAGCTTTTAATCTACATTCTTCCAAATGGATAAACTCCATCACAAATAGCTATTAATCTATATTTATAAATAAAACACATGTTATTTTTATTTATTTTCTATTCTCATTTGCCCAAATCACAAGAGCTGATTCCACTTGTTTGTAAACAAAAGTGGACTATGTGATAAAAATCAACCGTATATCGTCAATAATTTAGATATTATGCAAAATCTGGTCTCAAGCACTCTCTTCTTAGTGCGCCGTAAGCTCAAATGACAAAAAACACAAAACCGTTTCTCAAGAAGTTGAAAGCACTCTATCAAACCACACTACGATTGCAAAAATTCTACCTTATTTTTTTGCTCGACCGATATCATTTTCTGATTTTTAAACTTTGAAGACCCGTAGAACTTTATAGTATATTCCTATTTTACTTAATAAATTTACTGATCCGCTTATCCAAAATTTGGCTTACAGAACTAAGCTAAGAGCTCATAATATAGATATGACCACATGCCAGATACTTCTAGAGAGACTCCACTTGTTAATCTGACAAGTTTTTAGTAGAATATGTAAGGTGTAGCGGAAATCGAAAAGTTCCGGTTCCGACCGAAACTTTTCCAAGGTTCCGGAAAGTTCCGGTTCCGGCCGGAACCAAAAATTCTGGTTCCGGTACATCCCTACTCTGTATGTTCTTCTATCTCTTCAAGTTTTCCGAAGTGAGGAATTGTTTTTGGCTCTTTGGAGCTGCGAACTGGTCAACTTGCGGTCTTGTTTCTTTGATTTCCCATGGAACGACTATTATGTCTGTGGGATATGCAGAACCCAAATAACCACCAAGGGGATTCTCTCTGGCATGGAGGCATACATTCTATATTCTTGACCTTTAACTACAAGACCTTGGTTTAACTCTGTTTGCTTTCGTGCTATTCGCGAGAGGGGCACTGCCTTCAGGAATTCCCATCTTCAAACTAGAAACTCTTACTATTTATATTTCATCTCGGAATCTAGCAGAATCTATTCTCTGTGACACTGAAAGCTCCTTTCCCCGTAGAAAATTCAATGCTCTTTTGTTTCCTCTTTCTCATGCCCCTTCTGGTATTTTGCAAAAAAAAAAAAAAAAAATGTTAACTAACTTTGCTTCTTCCTCATTCCCTCATCTAGTATCTTTCGATGGCATAACTGCCATCGTACCTTCTGTTAAAGCTGAAATCTTTGCTCAAACTTTTGCTTCTAATTCCACTCTTGACGATTCCGGAATTATTCGGAATTATTACTCTCCCCACTCCCACTAATTCATTTACGCTTAACATAATAATTCCTTCTAAATATGTTTTTCTGGTCTCTCTCTGAGCTTAACACTAAGAAGGCTATGGTTCTGACGGTATTCCTCCTGTGGTTCTAAAATCTTGTGCTTCTAAGCTTGCTTCCTGCCTTGTACACTGTTTCGTCTCTGTCTCTTTCCACTTCTTGCTAAAATTGTGCGCTCATTTAACCTGTACCGAAAAAGGGGGAACCCCCTCTCAACCCTCCAACTATCGTTCTATCGCTTTAACCTTCGTTCTTTCTAAAGTTTTTGAATCTATCCTCAAGAGGAAGATTTGGAAACCTCTTAATTCTTCTAATCTAATCTCTGAACGCCAGAACAGAAAGGCTTTCGTAAGAAACTGGTAATCTTCTTTCTCTTCTCTCTGTCTCTTAAATTCCTTGATCAGGGAAGAAGATGACTTTGTGAAACCAGTCTTTATCTTTTCTGTCCGTCTTCTTATTAAAATATTCTCAGTAAATCAAACCATCAACACCTCCCTCCCCTACCTCCCACTCCTCCATGACCTTTTGCTCTATTGGGTCCTCTGCTATTCGGCATTTCGGTGAATCTTTTTCTGTGGCACTAGACATAACAAAAGCATTCGATAGTGCCTGGCACAAAGATTTGATTTCTAAACTTCCCTCTTAAGGTATCCATCCTCTCTTTGACATCCTATCTAATTTCCTCTTCGGTCGTTCTACGCAGCTGTGGTAGACGTCCACCGTTCATCCTTTAAGTCTTTTAATAGCGGTGTTCCCCAAGGTTATGTCCTATCCTTAACTCTTTTTCTACTTTTCATTAATGACCTCTCTATCACTTCGTCCCCTATCCACTCCGATGTCGATGACTCTAATTTTCATTACTATTTCCAAATTAGGAGTCGACACTCTCAGCAGCAATTAACTCATGCCAGGTTGGTGGCCTTGGAACAGCTGACGGTAATAGTTGAGATTAGCGTAATCTGACGAAATATCGATATTTTTTCTTTTTTCCGATAATCGTTTGTTTTTTTATAAATTTTTTTCGTCCCCATGTAAGAGAACTAAAAAACCGCTGCCATACCTCTCATATATAAATATATTCCCTCTACCAATTTTTTTTATGTTTAAATTTGGTTTAATACCCATTAAGTTTAGGTTATGATGTTTTGTTAAGTATACAACAGGAAAATCTGGCTGGCTGTACTTAGAGCAAATAGCTAAAGCTATTAATGATATTTTTCGAACTTAAAAAGAAAAAATATATGAAGACACCGAATAACGTTCCTTATAAATATATCGTAATTGTGGCAATTTTTTATTAATGACATGTGGCAGCATTGCTTCACACCCATTTCAAAACCTTGATTAGTTATAAAAGATATTGATTTTTTTTAGATTACGCTAAACTTAACTCAGCTGATCTCTGATCATTCTCGTATCTCTAACTGGGGCAAAGAAAACATGGTAGTCTTCAATTCCTCAAAATCACAGTTTTTTCATCTGTCTACTCGGCATAATCTTTAACACACAACTCAAACCTTCCTCAGTTCTTAACATTATCGGCGTTTCCTTTTCACATATTACTTCTCTCTTTAAATAAGCTTCTATGAGATTGGGTGTTCTGAGGCACCTTCGGAACTACTTCTTACCACCCCAGTTGCTTTCCCTTTACAGGGGCGTTGTTTGCCCCTTTTATTAAATTTGCATCACATGCGTTGGGTAGTTCTATTTTGGAAGTAAGCAGGAAAGGTTAAGAAAGAAAGTAAGGAGAATCTTTAGAGAATAATGAATTGTGATGGCGTTTTCGTGACTGATGAGATAGGCGTGAGGGGTGTTTGGAGAGAGCACTTGGAAAAATCTACATAATATTGGCAGTGATGAAGAGATGGTAGTGAATGTGTGTGGATTTTATGGTGTATGAAGAAGTAGGTATTTTGGGGATGAGGTAATTAGTAGGGAGGGTTTAATAGGTATAGGTTTTCGAGAAAGTTGAAGAAAAATAAATCAGCAGCAGGGTATAGACATGGAATTATTGGATGAGGATATGATCAAGAATGGAGGTGATTTTGTGTTTGACTGGATATGAAAGTTTTTTAACATCGTTTGTGGAGGGTTTAGTTCAGGAGGATTGGAGAAGAGCAGTGATAGTACTCGTATATAAAGGTAAGAGTGATAAGGGTAACTGTAGAAACTACGGGGGAATTAGTTTATTGAGTGGTGTAGGAAAGATATAATAATGGTATTTTGGTAGAAAGAGTGCGTCGAATGACTGAGGGGATAATTGATGAAGAACAAGGTGCATTTAGAAGTGGTTGACGATGTGCAGATCAAATTTTTACATTGAGGCAAATGAATGAAAAAATAAGAAAGAAGAGAAAACTTTATTTAGGTCTTATGGATTGCATCAGACACATGGCTTAATTAATTGAGAAGCTATGTGGCTTGTATTAATGATATTTGGTATTGCTGGTAGGCTTTTGAATGGAATTAAAAGTATGTATGTAAATAAATGGACTTGAGAGTATTAATATTAATAGTAGAGTGAGGCAGGGTTGTGTTATACCGCAATGGCTATTCAATTTATATACGAGTGGGGTGATTAAAGGGTGTTAGACCGATGGAGAGAATGGAGGGTGATTTGCTTTGTATGCAGATGATTTGATCTTGTATGGTGAATTGGAAGTTGGTAGTGGTTTGGCAGGGTGTGTAAAAGGAGGGGTTTGAAAGTATATATAGATAAAAGTAATGTAATAATGATGAATCAAATGCATTATGTGAAATCTTTCTGTATGGGAAGCAACTGGAACAAGTATCAGAGTTTTAATATTTATTCTAAATGTTTTGTGAAAAGGGAACAGATGATGCAGAGTGTAGTTAAAAAGTTGTGATTGGTTGAAATTTGACTGGTGTGATTAAATCTTTGGTTAATGCAAGAGGACTAAGTCTTTGAGTGCGCCAAGATTCTGAATAAGGGTATGTTATTTCTGGTATAATTGTATAGTAGCGAAACTGGTGTGGAATAAGATTTATAGATCTAAGGTGCAGTCTGTTCAGATGGATTATCTTTGGGTCGTGTTAGGTGTGAAAAAGATTGATAAAATGAGGAATAATCGTATTTGGGAGCTATGTGATATTACGAAATGCATGAATGAGAGAATAAATTGGAGTGCATGAAGGTGGGTTGTTCATATGGAAAGGATGAGTGAGAGTCGGTTGGTTAAGCGGGTGTATAATGGTGAGTGTGTTGGGAAGTGACTGGTTGGGAGACCAAAGAAAAAGTGAATTGAATTAGTAAAAGAGAGGAGATAGTTGAATATACACAAATGAGAAGAATGATGCATAATAGGAGTAAATGGAGAGATGTTATGAGGGGGCATGGCTGTGGGCCTTGGCCAGAGGATGAACCCTAACATTGACTAACGAGATACTACAGTGGGTGACTTTCACGGGGTGTGAAGCTTCAGGGCCAAGTTTGCCTGTGACGGTCTCGCACTAAAGCTTTTTCGTTTTTGCATTGTGCTTACGAAACTTAAGAAATGCTCGAGTTTGCGTTCGTTTTAGTCAAACGTAGGGCGAAATCGTGAAAAATGATAACCAATCGTAAGGAATTTCCTTAATTCTGTTAGGTTGCTATTTCCCGTGCTTGCCGAATTTTATCACGTTCTTACGAAAAAAATGTAACAAATAAGATGGCGGCGTGGTAGGTCCGTTTGATTTGATTAATGTTTCATTCAATAAAATTAACTTTAAATCTAATTTCTTCCAAATCGATAAACTACATTACAATAGTTGATCAATTATTTGTAATATAAACCATTTGTTATTTTTTATTTGTTTATTCCAAAACCACGTGGTGCATCTCAACAGCTGATTCAAATGTTGTAAACAAACTAGTAAGATATCCTAGCACGACAATCGCCGATAAATTTTATACAGAAACAGATTCGACGCCACCTTAACTCCTCCAGCCTTCTCCTCATTAGCTACTTACACCTCAAACCCAGAACATCATCCCTGACTAATGCTATGACCGACCTACGTTAAGCCAACTCCGGCTTTCTAGCCATATAATAAGTCCTTCTTAAATAAGGTACCAAACTTAGTTTACAAGATACTCTAATTACTAGTGAGATGCTAAAAACTGGTTGAGCATTTCTTATCGAACGTAAGCACAGATGACAAAAACGATAACGGTCTTAATTGAATGAGGGTAGGTTGTGTGGGGGGGGTGCTGTTTATATATATATATATATATATTGTTTAAATATAAATTATAATTACCATTTATTTTTGTATTCGACGATGATCTTCCTGTGCATATCTCATGTCGATTTCAGATGTTATTAAGTGAAGTGTAGATTTTTATTCTATTTCGTATTCTTTTGTTTTTCTTTACTTTTTGTTTTTCCTTTTAATGAATCCTTTTATTGAGTTAATCCTTTTTTCCTTTTAATGTATCTTTAAATATTATTTCTATATTTTATCTATAAATTAATTTATTTTACTAAATTATACATAAAGTTTAAATCTAACTATTCTTATAATTTTATATCATTTTGTGTGCTTAAAATAAGATAGACGATTAAAATGAATTTATCATTCTTCCCCCTCTCTGCTTCTTCAAAATTTGTTTTTTGTTCATTCTCAAACCAAAAAAAAAGTTCATATTTGCTGTTTTAAATTTCATTTTTTCAAATTTTTCAATCTTCTAGATACATTTTTTCATTTTATTTATTATGTAATTCTTTTGTGAATATATATCTGCAAATTGATCATTACTGTTTACCCATTCTATTTTTTGTATTTCTTCATTATTTAAATATTCTCTTATTGCTGAAATAATAATCCTCATACTTTATTTTTGGTTGTCTTATCTGAATTACGATTATTTCTATCCAAGGTCTTACTATATCTTGCTGCTCTTACAAAATTTAGGTATCTTCATATTAAGTAATTTCTTCCCACATTTTTGAGTAAATCATAATGCAACAAAAATATGTATAATACATTTGCTCTCTTGCTTGGTATTGACTAATGATTAACTTTCTTTGATTATTTCATTTCCACATTATGGGTATCATTTTTCCTTTCTTATCTACAGCAAAAAATATACATGGCCTTCTGTTTTTATTCTCTTTCTCTATTAGCAAATGATGATTCACAATCTGCGGGGAATCTCATTTTCTAATATATTATATTTGTATGATATTTAATTCCATTTCTGTATTTTTTTATCTATCTATGTATCTTTATAATCTTTGATACTCGTTCATTTTCTCCATTGCCTCAAGGGTGTACTAAATGACGTATATAGCTTAAATCTGGTCTGTATTTCTTGCCATCAATTTTAATTTTCCTATTAAATTGTTGGATATTCTTTTAGTTCTCTTTCATTCTCATTGTTTTTATTTTGATAATTAGTTTGTCTCCCCAATGAAAACAAATCCAAGCAGAGGGTTCTTTGCTCCATTATATATCATTGTTTCTTCCTGGTAATTGTAACACCTAAATACTTATAATATGATTCTGAAATACTTTCTCCTATTTCAAATGTTTTTTAATTTGTTTAATATTGTTTCAAATTTTTTATTTCCTACCCATAAAATATTCTACATGTGTAACATAATTAATCTTCTAATTAACTTTGAATCTTTCTTTATAAATTAGTGGTTGGTTCCATTTTTACTTTGTTTTTAGAACCCAACTTAAGTATATTGTTTTTCAATTGATAAATACAACAAGCATAGCAGTTACGTGTATGCGAATATAATGTTTTATTCAATCTCCAAAGTTTACCATTAGTCAATTCTTTGGTGGTGGTTTTTTAGATTAACTTTTTCTTGTTTATTGTATTCACCTTGTAAGTTTGCTGCTGAAATTCCAATAGCATTTATTTTCATTTCTTTTCTTGAGCTATGGTTAGTATCATTTTTCATTGCTTCGATGGAAACCGTGGTCATCTGTTTTCTACTTTCCCAAGATTTGCCACATATGTTTAGCAACCATCCGGCAGATTTAAATTTTTTTCTTGTTATTCTGTTCAGGGTTGCCATACACTAATTACCCATCTTACATTTATTGCTCTTTCACCTCCATTTATCGTTTTACTTTGAGCACTCAAAAACTAGATCTTCTTCTATCTTCGAGATCTATTATTTTTCTTAGTTCATGACGTCCATAAAGATATTTAAAATAACTATTTATTTGTTACCTACCTTATAGATCTTCATTCTTCACTTCCATTTCATCTATCTTTTCCTCACTTTCATCACATGACTCCTCTCGCTATTTCTTCATTTTCTAATTACATCTAATTCAATATATTTTTTCAAATCCTTCTCAAACAATTCTAATATCATATATTCTATTTTGTATCCAAATTTAGCGTATTTAATTAACTATATATGTATATTTTTTACATAGTTGGCTTTGGCCATCTTTCTACTAATCCAACATAACAATTATAATATTATCTTCATTTTATTCTTTAATTTCATTTCATATATTAACCAAGTTTTCATATTTTTTGGATCAACTTCTTCATATTCATCAATTGATGTTCATTTCTTCTCTTCATCTTCAGTTTGATTTTTCATTTTCATTGTCAGTCTCCTCATTATTTAAAATTTTTTGACCATATTTATTCCCACTGAAATTCTCAAATATAGTGGTTTTAAATTTATTATCATATTTTCATTCTTTTCTTCTTCATATTCATCCTTTTCATTCTTCTTTTCTTCAATTTCTTTATTATTTACATTTAATATTACATTTTTGAATTCTTGTTGAATGAACTCTTTGATGTCAGCTTATCGAGAATAGAAATTAATTTAAATGCTGAAATACTAAAAAACTTCAAATCTATCAACAGATCTATAATGCCGACAAGATCTCTCCATTCATTTATCACCTGATGTAGCTTTTCAAAAGTTAGACTTTCTTATATCGTGTATGTGACTTAACTATTCCTTTTGACATGTGCTCTCTTCATCTTAGACTTCTCAATGCACGTTTATTTTCTCTGAGCTTTCATTTTCTATATGAATTTTTCGACCTTGCTTCTTCCTTGCTCTCTCATAGAATATTCCTGTTCTACTAGTCATATCGTATCTCTCTCTTCACTTCATTATTACGTTACTCACCAAATTACTATGGTTGGTTATCTATATTCTTCCCAAGAAACCAGTGATTCTGGTGCAATATCCCAAGTAATTTGTTAGCTCCATTACTTAGCAATACTGTGTGCCATACTATTTCTTTCTGTCATGGTCCTTCCTGTTTTTAACTTGCCAATTAGATCTCAATTAAGAACCATACTACCTTTTCACATAATAACCATTACTCCCATGAGCGGCTTTCTACTGCCGCCGTAGCTCATTAATCTGAATTCACTTTTTGAGTAAAAGTTTCTTCATTATATCTTCTTTTGGAAATTCTCTTTCCTGGCATCACGACGTAATGCCTTTAGGAAGTCTTTCCAAAATAAATAATCATTTTTGGCTTTTCCCTCTTCGAATATCTTTCAATACTGGTTTTATTTATATGAGTTACCATACTGCTGCTTTTGAAAAAATAGCAGCAGCTGATCTTTATTACTAAAGATTAGTATTCTCAAATTCACCCACATTATTATTAGAATTATTTTCATTAAAAATACTTGCTAATGGCAAACCTACCACAGGTTTGGTGGATTTATTTATTTTTTACTATTTCAAAATTCTCTAACAATTTGCTCCAATTCTTTCGTCGAATATTATCCCAAAATCTTCCCTTTACTTGTTTTGGGCGGCATTAAGCATTTTTTATTAGTCTTAAATAATTTTTTCGTATTCCAACAATGTGCAAACTGTCTATGTAGCTGTTTTCAATTTTTCTTTTTCTATCTTCTTCTTTATCCAATTTTCTTTAAATTGACTGATCCAACATGTTTCTTTTTGGTTTTTTATCATAGATATGCAGGAATGTCTCCTTCATTACAAATGTATTGCACTTACTTGTAGATTCACGATCACAAATATCAACAGTTCCAACTTCAATATTATCGTTTGGAGCCTCATTCTTTTCATGCTGATTTTCATTATGGCTTCACCCTCTTTCACATTGGATTTTTAAATCAAAACTCTTTCCTTTGATTTTACAAGGGAAATAATATTTACTTTATAATATTTTTCATATTCTGTTTTTCCAATACAAAAGCAGATTTATTAATAGATTAAATGTGGTGTCTTTATATATATTTGTAATATACCTCGATCCTTTTAATCCACTGAATTAATTTGGTCTAATCCTAATTCTCCCAATCAGGTCTCTATACTTCCGCTGTATCATAATAGCCTATTACATCTTCTTGATTATTTTAAATTTCTTTTAAGTCATTAATATTCTTCTATTATTATTGAATGTTCTATTTATTTTTCTGTCTACTAAATATATACTTTCAATCCATTTATATCTTTCGCTTCCTTATTTCTGAATCAAATCAATGGAGTTAAATTTTTTCAATACTATTGTTTTTTCATTATTTTTTCTATGAAAAATATAGACTTACTATTTTTATCTTAACTTGTCTATTGTCTCCATTTTCTTTTATCAATGTAATTATTTATCCTTCTTTATACATTTAATACAATGTTCTAACATATTTATATTTTTCATTATTAGTAAATAGCACTCTTCTGTTTTATGATTATTACGTTTACAAATATCACATTTATTGAAATTATACAATGTTCTTTCTCTCCAGCTAACATCATCTCTAGGTTTATGATTATATGTACTTACTATATGTACAGAATTTCTTATTTATTTATGACCCCAATTTTCTTTACATCTTTTTAGGTTATCCTTCACAGGAATAAATATACCAATATGAGGTTACCTTGCAGCAATTTATTTATAACTTTATCAAAGAAATATTTTGTTTTTATTCCCTCCAATACTCAATTATATATTAACTTTCGTTTCAATGTCCTTCATTATTAGAATTACCTACTATCAATTGAGTATGGAAGTTGTTACCTTTTCACTTATTTAATATCATCCAGTTTATTCACCAATTCTCTTCTTTGCTTTATTCTTATCTTGTTACATGTTCTGTGATAGATTCTCCTTTTCTTTGTTGCTATTTTAATATTGTTTGTACTTTAAGATAACTTCTTTGTTTCTTACTGGCTCTATATTATTATTTCTTAATGTATTTATAATTATTTTATCCATTTTCTGTCCATATTTCTTTATCATTTAAGGACATAATTACTTCTAGTGGTTCACCTTGCTAAACTGCCTATTATCTTGTGCTATTTAGTTTTTCTTTTCTGAAGAGACTTCTCTCCATACCTTTAACTTAAATAAATATTCTTCAAAAGATTTTTTTTTTCTACTTATCTGCTTAAATTTAGGTATATTAAAGTGATTGCACATTCTTTCAATTTGTTTCTCTTTTTTCTTTACTGTCTACTAGATCTTTTATCATGTTAGTTCTAGCTTTAATACACCAACTCTATGTAGGATGTGTTTATTGAATAAAATTCTTTTGGCCAAAAATCATTATCACTTCTGACATTTGTTTGTTTTTGATTATGCACTTTCGCAAGTCAAAGACTTAAATGTCATGCATACCCCAGTTTAAGAATATTTTATCTTTTTTAATTCTCTTCTCTCCTCTGCATATTTGCGCTCTGTGCACTCTTATTCATCGAATAAAAAAGGTATTCTCTGTTTTCTTAGTTACTGTTGAATATTTTGATTAGCTTGTATCTTTTGTTTCTTATATTTTTCTTCAACTTGAAGATTACATGATAAACTTTTTTACTCTCCCCTTTTTTTATGAGTTAAATCCTTTTTTCACTTTTTAAATGTTAGCTTTAAATATTATTTCTATATTTCTATCTATAATTAATATTTTACTAAATATATAATATTACATAAATATATAAACATCTAACTATTCTTATAATTTTATATCACTTTTGCTGAAATTTCGATAAGACATTTAAATATTTATTATGCATTATATATATATATATATATTATAATATATATATAATAGTATGATATATATACTATACTATTATATATATATATATATATATATTATTAAATATATATATACATACCCTAATATATTATAATATAACAAAACTTAGGGAACAAAGAAAAAAAAAAAAAAAAAAAATAGGATAAGAAATACTATTTATATTATATAATATAATAAAATATATTAATATATAGTA
>JABUQX010046938.1:0-2500 GCA_015478945.1 Trachelipus rathkii
GAGGAGATCATATATATAATATTATATATATATATATTATATTATATAATATATATATAATATATATATATAGTTTTTATATAATATATATTATATATATATTATATATATATATATATACAGAGGTTGGGCACGATCCGTTACTCCGTTACTAACGGAACTAGTTTTTTCAGTAACGGAGTAACACTCGTTACTTTTCTTTCATGTAACGCTCCGATAAGTTCCGTTTATTTATCTTCTCCGTTACTTTAGTCCGGTACATTTTTGTTTCGACTTTCTTGAAATGTTTATGCCAATGGCCACCCTGATAAAAGTCTAAAAAATGCTTGATACATAAACTAACATACATTAAATTATATATATATATATATATATATATTTATATATATATATATATATATATATATATATATATATATATATATATATATTATATAATATATATATATATTATATATATATATATATATATATATTCTATATATATATATATATATATATATATATATATATATTAATATTATAATATATATATATATTATATAATTATATAGATATTTATATATATATATAATAATATATATATATATAGTATATATATATATAATATATATATATTATATATAATATATATATAATATAATATACTATATATATTAATATATATATATATATATATATATTTTATATATATAATATATATATATAATATATATATATATATATAAATATATATATATATATATATATATATATATTATATATATATAGTATGTATTAATATATATATATATATTATATATATATATATATAAATCTATATATAAATATGAATAAGGGGAATTTGCATAGAATAATGAATAAGGATGGTGCTTTTCGTAACTGATGAGATGAATTGTAACTATGTGTGTGGTGGGAACGCTTCGAAAATCTGCATAACATTGGCAGTAATTGAAGAGGTGATTGTGAATGTGTTGAGGGTTTGATGGTTCAAGCGAATAGGTATTTGGGCATGAGTTCAATTAAAGTAAAGGAGGAGGTAATGTGTAGAGCGAGAAAGTTGGAGAATGATAATTGCAGGTATAGATGAAATTACCTGTGAAATGATCATATATATAGCGCGAGATGGTGATTGATTGATTTGGAAGTTGTGTAACAAAATGTTTATGGAGAGCATAGTTCTGAGGGATTGGAGGAGAGCAAGTAAATAGTACCCTTATATAATTGTAAATGAGATAAGGGTAAACGTAAGGAAATTATAGGCGAATTTAGTTTATAAGTGTAGCTAGGGAAGATATATACTTATATTATGGTCGAAAGAATGCGTCCAATGACTGAAGGACTGATTGTGAAGAAAAAGGTGCTTTAAGAAGTGGTAGAGGACATTGTGATCAAAATCTTTACATGAAAAGATGATTGAGAAATGAGGGAGGAGGAAGAAATAATGTATTTAGGTTTTTTGTATTTGCAAACAGGTGTATGAAATGATTATACGGAAGCTCTAAGGCAGGTGTTATTGATACATGGTGTTGGTGTAACCTTCTGAATGAAATCAAATGTATATATGACGAGTAAAGCGTGTGTAAGAAGCTATATGGAGGCTTGAAAGTGATTGGTTTTAAATATTAATGACGAAGGAGGCAGTGATGTGCTATGTTCTTCTTGGTTTTTCAAATTTGTTATATGGATGCGGGTTATGAGAATTAGAGGTGGGATGGGCAGGGATCAGTTGTTAGAATAAGGGTTGTGGCGTCGTTTCAAATTGTTCGACTCCGACTCATTCCTCTTCAATTACCCGACTCCCGACTCCAACACCGACTTTCCGACTAAACCGTCCGATCTAACTCGCTTCAAAATACCACTCCCCGACTACGCAACTCCGACTCCGACTCTACTCGTTCAAATACCGCGACTCCCCAACATACGCGACCCGATCGACTCCACAATCCTCGGTTCACAAGAATGATGACGAATGGAAGAGAGTGGAGGGGATGCCCCTACCTATTATATGCGGATGATTTGGTTTTGTGTGGCGATCTGAAGAGAGTTTGAGAGGATGGTAGGGAGATTTTGGCAAGGCGTGGTGTAAAAGGAAGATGTTTAAAGGTAAACGTAGATAAGAGTAAGGTTATGGTTGTGAGCAGGGTTGTGGAGCGGTTCAAAAATTCTCCGACTCCGACTCCGACTCCACCCTCTTCAAAATTACCGACTCCGACCTCTTCAAATTACCGACTCCGACTCCGAATCCACCCTTTTGAAAATTGCCGACTCCGACTCCATCCTTTTCAAAATTGCCGACTCCGACTCCGACTACGACTCAACTCTCTTCAAAACTACCGACTCCCCAACTCCCAGACTCCGCAACTCCTACTCAGACTCCACAACCCTGGTTGTGAGTGAGGACAATCCTCGGTATGAAGTCAATCGTTAGATGGTGAGCAGCTGGACAAGTGTCTGGTTTAAATATTTAGTTATATCATGTTGGATGAAAAGGGAACGA
>JABUQX010046938.1:5000-15000 GCA_015478945.1 Trachelipus rathkii
ACTTACAATATGTATATTTAATACCAATTTTAACCACGTTGGTTCTCGTATTAAGTACCATAATAACGTCTTTAATCTCTTATTTTCCTCAAGAGATATTTACCTCGGTTCCTCATTTCTTTTCTCTACTTCTTTTATTCCGCGTTTTTCTGGCGGTTTTGAGGGTCAGGAACGAGATTATAGAAAATTTTGACATTTCTTAAATTTTCTACTACCACCTTATCTCCTTTCACAATATGAGCGTTATTATTAGTGATCTTCACGACTTTATAAGGTCCGTGGAATCTGGGCGAGAGTTTCCCTCGGTTGTATTGTTGACTCTTTACCAGCAGATATTGTGCATCTTTTAAATTTCGAGGAACGAACACACTTCTGTTTCTTAAGTTAGTTCTTTGGGAGAGTGGTTTGGCTATGAGTCCTGCCAGTTTTTCAATATAATTATCATAGGTTTTTGGTCCGTCTGGGAGAGAAGGGTCTATCAAGCCGTCAGGAATGTTTATATCTTGCCCGAACATCAATTTGCTGGGACAGATGCCCGATTCTGAGATAGGGGCGAGCCGAAGCGCAAACAAGACAAATGGTAAAACGTCTAACCACCCTTGACTCTCCATGCCTGGCTCAGCTAGCATGGTTCTTAAACTGGTTAGAATCATCTTATGGGTTACTTCTACCTTGGAGTTCGAGAAGGGTGAATAACTAGCGGTCGTTGTATGCATTATTCCTAACAGTTTACACACACTTTCAAATAAATGTGAGGTAAAATTTCCTCCTTTGTCTGTGATGAGATTGCTGGGAACTCCACACATCGGAATTAGCTGGTTTATTAATGTTTTAACAATGGTTTCTTTGGTGATATCCTTGAGGGGAAAGGCCCAAACATAGTGGGAGTACCTATCAATGAGGGTTAATAAGTACTTGTATCCTCTACAGACTGGTAATTTCAATATATCACAGTTTAAATCTTGAAATTTGTAGGAAACTTCTTTATATTTACCGTAAATAGGATTTATGCTACGTCCGGTTTTGCCTATTTGACATTGAGGACAGCTTCTTATAAGAGCTTTGACTCTCTTATGCATGCTAGAAAATACGAAGTCGCTTTTTATCGCGGTAAGACAGCGCGAGATCCCGAGGTGCCCTTGGAAGTGAGTCATTCGTATAATATCATCTATATGTTGTTCTGGAAGAATGACTCTGGCATAATTTAGTGAGGTATCTACATAAAGAGAGATTTCATTTTTCTTGAACCAGAAGGGTTGTTTCTTTATGATCAATGAACTTTTTTCTTTATTTTTAAGTAATGCATTTATATATTCATCTTCTAACTGGTCTTTACTAATTTCAGCGTAATTAACTTCTTTTCTAAAGCGTTTTATTAAGTCAATATGGGCTTCATTACAGCGCTGAATTAAATTTATTCGTGTATTTTCAGTCAGAATATCATTTATTTCATCTAACTTTTTAGTTGGCGATTTTTCCTTTATTTTTAGTAATTCATTTTCTTCCATTTCTATTCTCTCTTCCATTCTTAACCCTTTTGGCTTTAAAGTTCCTACTTTCTCATGAGAAATATTTGTGGAATTTCTTTTGTTTACAAGTTGGTCATTTAAATGGTCTACCTCTTTATCCTTCATTGGTATGCCGACCGCAGCACGGGTGAGGTTTTGTTTTATTACCCTGCGATAATGAGCTTTTAGTTTCGGAGAAATTTCTTCATATTTGTACTTGGTTGTAAAATTTGAACAAGAGTCCACGTGTAGTGTGGGAACTTCGCTCTGATTGGCTAGCTTGCCGAAATGAGGACCAATCACAGCGTTTGTAGGAGTGGGTGTGATTTTCGATGTTTCTGCTCCGTCAGTAGTATTTTCTTTGTCATTTTGATCAACATTATTTATATCATTTATTAACAAATATTCCTCTAGCGGATTTTTCTTTTTTGTTATTAATTTGAAAGAAACTTTATAACTAGTTAATAAATTTAGACTTCTGATTTCACGAATATTGAAGTTTTTATCATCATTTGCTCTTTTATATTTGTTTATAAGCTCTCTGCAGCTGGTTTCTATATTAATCGTTTTATTTGTGAGGAGATATCCGTACTTCTTGAAGACTTTCGTTAAGCAGACTAACAGGCGATTTGATTCGTCATAATTTCTTTCGATAGGTGACAAGAGTGAACTATAAAAGGCAATCGGGAGGTGGTCTGTGCCAGTGTCGGATAAAATAACAGCAGCTGTAGATACATTTGTGGTATGTATGATAATTTTGTAATTTAAAGAGGTGCCCGGATAAGCAAGTACAGAAGCATTTTCAACAGCATTTTTAATATTTTTGAAGGCTTTATCTGCTGTGAGATTCCAACTGACGCGGCGGTTCGAGTAAGGCTTTCCCTTTAAAAATAGATTTAGGGGCGCTGTTAATTCAGAAAATAATGGGACGCTACTGCGGTAAAAACTCACTCGGCCGAGGAAAGATCTTAATTCTTTGATGGTTCGGGGCTTTGGGGTGTTTAAAATATCCCCAATTTTCTCATGATTAGGTCTTATACCATTTTCATTGACCGTATATCCCAAGTATTCAATCTCTTTTTTGGCCACTTGGCATTTTGTGGGATTTAAACTGATGTGTAGATAACTTAACCTCTTCAATACCTTCTCCAGGAGAATTTTGTGTTCTTCTTCGGTCTTTGTGTGAATCAATACGTCATCCATATAGGCCTGAGTATTCGGTAGGCCTTGTAGGACGGTATCAATGTAAGATTGAAAGATAAAGGGAGATGACACATAACCATGGGCAGGATTCCTGTAGGTGAAACCGACCCGACGTTGAAGGTGAATGCGTAAGTACTTTTGTGAGTCCTGGGGCAATGGAACTTGAGTTAAAATGCCTGCGTACATCAAAGTTTAGTGAAAAAGAAACGGCTCGCCCTGCAGGTTGATATTGCATCTTGCAGGTGCGGGAAGTCGCATACGCTCCTATCCTCAGCTCTTTGTCAATTCTCTAAAATCGGAGATTATTCTGACTCGATTTTCGCTTTTCTGAAGGACACTCATGGGGAAAGACCAGGGAGAATGGCTGCGGCGGAGGACTCCTGTAGCTACGAGGTTGTCAAGTTCCGCTTTTGTTTGAGCATAAAGTTTATGGGGGACCCTCCTTAGCTTAAGAGAGAGGGGCGGTCCTTTTATATCTATTTTATAAGGATAATTGTTGGCTAGTTCTATTAATACTCTCTCTGGAATATAGGCGGCTTCTTCGTCAGTTGTTATTTGACCGTCCTCAGCTATCAATGCTGTGCTCATTCTCATATTTTTATTTTTATATTTTTCAAAGATTTCATTCCACCTTTTTTCTTGTTTCAATTTTATGTGGTGGTTTTCGGGGAGATAAGGGTTTACAAATAACTCTGAATATTTCGATAATAACTCATTAAAATTTAAAGAACTAGAAGGTACATGCACAGGAGGAGGAGAGAGAGAGAGATTCGAAGAAGAAAGAGGAGCATCATTAATATGAAAATTCACATTTCTACTCAATTTTATGGTCTTATTTGTAATTTGATCTAACAATAAATCTTCTTTAAAATTTATGCCCATCTCAAAATTTTTTAAAAAGGTTAATCCTAAAATATTGGTGCTTACATTAGCTACATAGAAAGTATCCCGATAAATACGTCCCAATCCCAGATCGACTTCAATATTTTTAATATCATAGATTTCAATTTTTGAATTATTAGCAGCAAGCATATATCCTACCGGTGCTTTCTGATGGTCATTAGCACTACATGATAAGAGGTTGCTTATAGAGCCGCAGTCGACCAAATAATCAATCTTATTTAGTGTGTCATAGACTTTATACAAGGTCAAATTGTCAATATTGCAAACCCTTTTGTCTCCCTCAACAGCGGCTGCGACTATCTCACTGCTTAAGCAGCGCTCGTCATCAGCACTCAAATCAGTTGGGTATGACAGGATATTTGCTTGATTGCTTCCATTTTCACTTATATTATCTATAACACCCCCCCCCCATTTAATAAATTTGAGTTAAAAAAGACGTATCCCACATGCGAGGGATTAACAGTAGTAATAAAATGGTTATATTGTACATTACCAACATCGCTTGAGACATTTCTTTCGAGACCTGTATTGAGGTCAGTATTATTTAATATAATATCATTATTTGTTGATATATTTTTGTTTTGTGGACTACTACTACTTCTCATATTTAAATTTTTAGAGTTCTTTATACTAGAAGGATCATGCATTCCTTGTACATTTGTGTGAATTAAGTAAGGTTGACTGTTACGATTTTCATTTATTTGTTCATTTTTTTCACTTTTATTGTTACTTTTAATGGAATTTATTTTTATCATTTTGTTAGTGCTGGTAGTTGTATCTATATTTTGATCAGTTTCTGGATCAATATTGTTCATATAGTTTTTTTAATAAATAAATTTATTTTCCATTGTCAATATACTATCAGTATTACTTATTATTATTTATATTATTATTATTATTATATTATTATTTTATTATTATTATTTTATTATTATTATTAATTATTATTATTCATTATTATTATTTTATTATTAATTATTATTAATTATTATTATTCAGTATTATTCTTAGTAGTAGTAGTTAGTAGTATAGTAGTAGTAGTAATAAACAAAGTTCACTATTCTTATTATTGTTAATAGCGTTATTTGGCATTGATATAATTTTCATTTAATTCTTCAGCACTTTTATTTAGTAAGTTTATTTCATTAATCACATCACAGTTTGTAATAGGGTCACTTATCACTTGAATGGTATTATTAAATCTCACTTTTCTATTGTGAGTATGGTTTTCACGGCTGCTATTAGATGGTAAGGTTCGCAGCCTTGCTAGCAGTTTTCCGACGACGATGGGACATTTTTCTGATTATTACCATATATTAATGGATACATAGGACACTCATTGCTCTCACATTTGTAGGCTTTGAAGAGATAGCGACCATGATAGAAGCATAATTGATTGACAGCGTTATTAAATGCTTTACTGTACCCATTTGTATCTGATTCTGCGTAGCGTGACCTACTTTTCTCGCGCGAGTCCTATTTCCTCTCTCAGCTGAGTTCGCTTGGTTTTTAATGAACAGCTGAAAGTCGTGGGCGAGCTCGGTCACAATTTTTGTGAGGTGGGCCATCTGGTGGGCGATTTGACCTTCACTTTTGTTCTCAGTTTCATGTTGGCGCTCTTGGTTGCGCGCGCTGGGATGAAGGTAGGCGGAGTCTGTTTTGTTACGTACAGAATTTACAGAGCTCCAAGTCTGTTCTTCGTTTGGTTGATGATAATTTCTTCCTTTTCGAACAAAATTCTTATAAAGATCATCTGAAACTTTGACCATTCTTACAAGGTCATTTTCTTCGGCTAAGGAATACACTGACATCTGAATATTTTGGGGCATCTGCTCAAGAAAAGAGGTCTATGGCTAAATTTGGGGTTGTGTGTTCCACCAACACATTCGAGCTTTTGTTCCCCAATACCCCTTTGACTCGATGAGATATTCACTGGGCAATTCATCGGGTCTCATGCCCTGTTTAAAGACATCTCGGATCCTGTTTCTCAAAGCTGGGAGGTAAACTTCTTCGATGTTTTGTAATAGCTGACGATAAGCGTCATTTTTAAGAGGAAATGTGATTTTGGAGACCAAATTTGTGGGCAAAATTGGAGCCAACAAACGAACACGTTCGTGGGTATCTTCTATGTGATTTAGTTTGAAGATCGCAGTGGTCGCACTTAACCAATTTATAACATCGTATGGATCAAAGGTTGGTAACTGACTTGATGTTAAATGACTGTATGTTTTTAAAGGTGAGTCGACATTGGGACGCCGCGTCCTTTCCTTTTGGCGCGAAGATGGTGGCGTCGTTTCCATCTCGGTTTCCGAGAGAGAGGTAGAGGGGCCTCCCTCATCATGAGAGGGGGAGAAGCGTTGGGGAGAGGGAGTTAGGTCCTTCCCTCTTTTTGTGGACTTCTTTGTTTGAGTCCTAAGAGTCAACTTCTTAGTCGATACCATTTTCTATGGTCTTGTTGTTACCGACTGAGTTTTGAGTCAACTGTTAGGCGTCGGTTTTAGGCCTAATTTCGAGAGCTTGTGTTTGAAATTTCGCTTTCGAAGTAATAACGACTTTTTTTCTTATTTTAAATGAGATTAATAAGAAGCTTTTTCTCGCACGATATAACGAAAACTACGTAACTTACCACGAAACAGATGACATATTTGTAATTAGCGTATGAAAGTTAGTACCGGAAATTGTTTTTTTTTTTCAATTATTAACGTATCGACTCCAATTAGGGGGTTTAGCCCCCTGTCGCTCCTGGGGTTACCAAAATGACGTCTAGGCCGAAATCACTTCGACAGTCATAGCAAGGGGGGATAATTAGAGCACTTTCCTCGTAGTTGGTTTATTTGTGATAGTTAGATAACAATACACAGATGATTTTCATTAAACAATTGGATAAGTAATGGATGGGCATATATCAACGTTAGCACTATTATGAATTACACAGACTAACTAATAAGATAATGCACTAATTCCCTATCCTAAATAGACCTGCCGGCCTTTGGTTAAATCTAACAATTTCTGTAGGGCATCCTCACGCTATGAGGTTCTCTACAATACTCCCGGGCGTGATTCGGTGGCGTCCCTTCAGGACCCAGGCACCAATCACAGCCTCGTTTGGCACTCCCTTTCTTTGGGGAAAGAAAAGAGGCGCCAAACGTTTGAATTTCAAATAATGTACAGTATATAAGTATGAAGCAGACCACCATTTATGCAAAGTGATATCAAGGAGGTTTGCTAATAGCCTCTTAAGAGATGCATATCTTTTCTCTAGACACTGCATGCTTTTGTCTTACAAGGTTCCCTAACGAAATTTCACCCTATATAATATCATACTATATATATATATATATATTATATATATATAATATATATATATATTATATATATAATATATATATATATATATATATATATATATATATATATATATAATTATATCAAATATTCCTGTTGTACAAGTATCTGTGTACTTGTACTTGGACTTGAGTACATTTTTAGAGTACTTGTACTTGTACTTGTACTTGCAGTTTTAAAACCAGTTTTACTGGTAATTGTACTTATGTTACTTTGAGCCTTATGTATCGTTTGTTTTGGTGTGCTTGGCATTTTCAAAGTACTTTTGCCGGTTTTAGCTTGGCCAATATTTTTATTTTATTTTTTATCACTTTCACACTACGTATTGATATTGATTTTTCTTATAGCTAATAATGTATTCTAAATAAAGTTTCCATGTTATGATATAAAGTATGACATATATATATAATATATTGATTATATATATATATATATATAATTATATATATATATATATATATATATATATAATATATGTATATAATATATAGTATATATATATATAATTATATATATCTATATATATATATATATATATATATATAGTAGGTATATATTGATATATATACAATATTTATATATATATACATATATATATATATTATAGTATAATATATATATATATATATATATATATATATATATATATATAATATATATATATATATTATATATATATATATATTATATATATATATATTATATATATATATATATTATATATATATATATTATTGTTATATTTCTGAAATTGGGGTGAACTCACGATGATACGTTTCAGAACATAAATAAATAAAACACTGGCAGCAAAGCAAAAAAAATTAATAGAAAAAAATAAATGGATAGAAATATGAAATATGGAGAAATAAGAAAATAAACTTACGTTTAAAATCATATACAGAGCAAAGTGAAAAAAACGATCCGGGCCCATCGAGACCGCATGGGTTTCCATAACCACCTACCACCCCTTGGTCACTATCTTAAGATGTTAATGAGTTGAGAAAAATATTGGTATTCACGTTTTTGGCTTTCAACAGTTCCACCATACGTTTTATTATGAAAAAAAGAAAATAAATAGATTAGCTCAAAAAATTAAAAGGGAAATACAATGAGTAATAATTGATCTTCCAAACAACAGATTTTATTTTTTTCAATTTTTTAGTATCTTTTTACCATGTTACTTTAAAAGGAAGTATACAATTGAAGAATATGGATTTTTCTAAGTAGTTTTTATTACGTTTTAATAAGGTTTAATTTTTTTAAAAAAATATAGCGATATTCATTCACACTATACTATAATAATATACAAAGGTAACCTATCCCCAAGTATCATTCATTATGGTGCACCAACACATACAAATTTATCCCAAAGAATGTTTAAATGTTTAAAAGATATTTAGAATTTTTAACTTTAAATATAAATTAAAATCAGTTATCTAGAAACTTGATTAAATATCATATACAAAAATTATAAAAAAACAACAATAAGTTTTATAACTCGTTCACGACTCTTCTCGTGTTTTTAATTGTCTTTTATCCCTCACTTTAATCACTTAGAAGTACTTTAAAAAAAAGGTTTACACGCACAATTGGTTTTACTATTTAATAGAAAAAAAGTTTCTAACACATTAATATTTGTCTTTGTCCTGTGTTTTGGTTTTATTCTATAAAGTAACTCAATTTTCAATGTTTAATTGCACTACACCTTTTTCTGATAAATGATTAAATAGAAATTTAGGGATTTTTATATTACGTGATTCTTCGATATAAATTGAACGGAAAGGGATCTCTGCCCTGCTCTTCTTCAATCACTGTTGAATTTTAAGGGGTCTATACCCTGCGCCTAAAAATAAATAAAATAAACTAACCTATACTATCATTTTACGATCAAAGAACTTTAAAATTTTAAACAAAAGCATTTATTTTACTATTGAAATGATTCAAGTATTAGATTAACCTACCTCCAGATTTTCCAGAGGCAACGTAATATAATGGAAGTAGCACGAATGAGTGCCTGTGCTCAATAAAACATAGAGTGTGACGTTAAATCTCTTGAGTTATATAAAAACACAAAATGTTCACAAACACACTTCACTACAAATCATCCAAAGAATCTTTTCGTAAATTATGAAATATTTATAAATATTGGGATGTGAATTATTATTTTTTATTATTCAAACCTTTGAAAACACTGTACTATAATATATATATATATATATATATATATATATATATATATATATATATATATATATATATATATATATATAGTATAATACGTATACATAATATATATATATAATATATATACTATATAATATATATATATATATATTATTATATATATTATATATTTATATAATATATCATCACATCACCACCCTTTTTTTTCCTCCAAGACAGGGTTAGGTGCAATAACATTCACAGGAAAAACAGAAAGTATAGGAAGAATATGGACAGAAGTCGAAAAGCAAAGCCCGCCTTACTCCCTTTATACCTCCACGAAAATCCACCTAGAGCTCACCAGGACCACGATGGACCTTCACTATGGCATTTCGCCAATGTGGGGTTCATACCCTGGCCCAGGTGGGCCAACAACCATACACCCTCACAAAACCTGCATTTACTCTATTATTCACATTTCTTTCCGCCCCGCCAAACCTCCATTTCACTCCTCCAGAAAAATTCCATTTGGCTGACTCAAATCCACTTCTTCTTTCGGTCTCCCAGCAAGTCGATTCCCAACACACTCACCACTATACATCTGATTAACCAACCGACTATCATTTATTCTTTCCACATGACCAAAAGATGACCAAACATCTCATTATTCTCTCATTTATCATTTTCTTCACACCACACAACTAATGTTTATTCTCTCATTTACTCATTTTTTCACACCACACAACTATGTAATACGTTATTCCTCATTTTATCAATTCTTACACCACCTAACACGCCCTTAAGATTGTCCATCTGAACACATTGTACTTTAAATCTCACCGTCTTTTCCAGACCATAGTTTACTATTATAGGCATTA
>JABUQX010046938.1:22500-40000 GCA_015478945.1 Trachelipus rathkii
AAGAAAAAAAAATTCAAAAAAATAGATTGAACAATAAATAATGAAATTCAAGAATAAAGCATAAATGATAAATCATTAGGATAGTCATAATAAATAGTAAATAATAAATAATAAATAATAGCTATTAAAAAACGAAAGTAAAAAAACATAAGATAACTAATTAATAATAAATAATAAATACGTAAAATAATAAATAATGAAATAGCATAAATATGATAAATAATAAATAAAAATAATAATATATAAATATCATATAAATAAATATCATTAATAAATAAAATATTGGATAATTTATAAATAATAAATAAAATAAAATAATAATAATTAAATATGGGAGCATTACAATAGCTTTTATTAATAATATGTAGTTAATATACATCAAATAATAAATAATAAATTAATAAATAATATAACTATATTAATAAATAAATAAGATAGAATAGTAAAAATAATAAATTAATTCAATATAAATATATTAATAAAGAATTATATACTAATTAATAATAATAAGAATTAATAATAATTACTAGAATAATAATAAATATATTTTCTGTTATTTCATTGATTTATTTATTAAATCATGAACATATAATAAATAATAAATTAATAAATAATAAATAATACATAATAAATAATAAAGTAATAAATTAATAGATTGATAATAGATATATAGATAATAGAATAGATAATGATCAATGATAATATATGATAATTAAATTGGATAATGATTAATGATAATGAATATATGATATATTTGAAGAGATAATGATAATTATTCACATGTACTCATAACATTGTTGCGAATTAATTAATAATTTATAATGATGGCTATTATCTTTCTAATAAATAATCGACATAATTTCTCCACAGAAACTGCAACTGTACGAAAACATATCAACTCAAACCTATCTACTGCTCTTCATATAATATAATAGAATATTATATATATAAATTGAATAAATTGTTAATTAATGAATACGATAATAAAACCAATTAGAGCTGTTATAATTATATAATGTAATTAATGATATAAGTATATTTATGACATATGGCTAGAATACAGTGATATAATAATGGATATATTAATGAATAATTAATAATAATATGCTCGTTTAAATAAATAAGTACATTAATAATTAAAGTAATTAATATTTATTATACAATCAAATTTTATTGAAAGTTAATAGTATAATATTAATATTATGATATATATATAAATATTATAGTATATATATAATTACTTATTAGCCCTCATGTTATTATACGGGTATATTATAGTATATATAGCTACTTATTGATCATATTATTTACCTAGGGTTATCTAGTCTTGCGGTCATATATACCGTACTTGTAGTATATATTATGTATATTATATTATATAGTATTTTACTTTTGTTTATTATATTTATGATTTAAATGATCGTTTCTTCTTTAACCTTTCTTGAGTTATGTTAATATGATTATAAAAGTCACTCATTCCTATTAGATCCTATTAGAGATAATCTAATTGGTTTAATATATATTGTTGTATAGAGTAAATATGGTTCGGCGTGCTACAAATAATCTGTGATGCTCTTCTACGATTTTTATACTTTTAACAAGTGTTCATTGATGGCGAATATTAATCAATCGAGTGCATATTAAGAGTAGAAAAATAGGGTGTCCGGTAAAATTGAATCCTAGAGCAAGCAGCTGAGTGTGTTTTCGCAGATTTCATATATTATTCAGACAAGTAATGACCGATGAGTTGCCTCTTTGTATTGCTTGATTTAGTATTAATCTTTGTTTGAATCTTGAGTTCATAAATCAGTTTGTGTGAATATTTTGATTGCTGTTAATTTTTGTTTATATTTTGTGGATTTGTTTGCGCTCTCACTTCGCATAGGTTTGTAGGGTTATGGGTGAGCATAGTGGTTCATGCTATTGTTCCATCTCCGCGACTAGAAATGATCAAAGTAAAATATAAATTTTTCGTTTTTAAAACGTATCTGCTTGTAAGAAAACTATCCAAAATTTTGCCTTAAATTATAAATCTATGTTAAGAATAATTGTGATTAATAAAATATTTTTATCACATATATTATATTATATTAGTATATAGTATTTTTAGTCTTACTATTAATGGGTTTATCCGTGGTAATGTGGCTATATGTGGTTTTATGTAATTATTACTAGCCTAATATGTTGGATTTACACTCGTAGTATAGGTTATATTATTTATTGTAGTCCTATTAGTATCTAGTCTATTGATGTGGTCTTGTTTTTGGCGCGGTGTGTTGTGGTGTCTTGTGCGTTTTTGCATTGTGTCTGGCTGTTTATGTTTCTTGTGTTACTGGGTTTGTGGGTGTGTTCGTGTTTTTTATTATGGTGGATATAGGTTTGGTAACTAGTTATTGGGTTTATTTATGCGTTGCGTTTACGTGTGATAGTCAGTTGTTTTAATAAGTCTTTAGTTTGTCGTCTTATGGTGTGGTGGCTATTTCCTTGAGAATTATTAGTTCAGCGTTTTTGTCGCATATAAATGATTCTTGAAGTTGCATAAGATGGTATGAAAAGATTTCGGTGTAATATCTTTTTTTCATTTTCGCATGTGTTTTTTTTATTCTAGCTGCATGTAGTTTATATATCGGTTGGTATGTGTTTATAACGTTAGTCACTAGTATGGGTTTTGAATTGTTTACGTATTTGGTGAGGTATGTATATATAGTACTATATAAGCTGGGGCTGTAATTATGTGTTTAGTTAGTTTATGTTCAATATTGAGTTATTATTCTTAAGGTGTGTAGTGTTCGTTTGGGTATATGAGTAGTTTATGGTAGTTTAGGTTGATTTTAGCGTATTATGGTTTGCGAGGTAGTGTGTTCTATTCTTCACTCCAGTGTAGTTTACGTTGGCTGATTTTATGTAAGTTACGAGTGAATTATTTATTATTAGTATGTACTAGGTGAGTATATTTTGTACTTTGGTTGGATTGGGTTAGATATCATCCGGCACTCGTGAGCGTCGCGTGACGTTTGTGTGTCATTGCTTTCGTGAGTAATAGGGCTGATTTTGATTATTTGTTAAGATAGCTGTGTAGTATTCTTTGTTGAGTTAGTATATTATGTATGTTAATTAGTATGATGCTGTCGATTGGCCAGTGATAATGAGTTGGTGCTGGCTTAGTAGTTTGGCGGTTTCGGTCGAGGCCGCGCTATGTGAGGTTCAGGCTATAGCTAGTTGGTACTTATTATGTTGTTCGTATATGGGTGTTAGTCTAGTTGTGTTCATTCATGTAACTATTATGATTGATTTTTATTTCAGAACACTGGTTTTCCCTTGCTTGAGCGGGTAGTGGTGCGTACAGTCCTTCCTCATTCTACACGCCCCTCATCTCGCCCTCAGCCGCATCGTCTCCTCCACCTTCCCCTGCTATCCCTCGCCTTCAACATTCATAGCCCTCTTCCCCCATTCTTGCTCCTCCAACATCTTCCTTTATGTTCGATCGCATCCGATCCGTCTCATCTTCTTTGCGTCTGAGGGGCCCTCCTTCCTCTCCATTCCTAATCTCTCTCGCCTCCCGAAACTCTTCTCTTACCGCACGTGCTTTTGGTCCTCGATGTTCTTTCACTAAAAATGCCCTTGAGGCATCTTTTAACATCCTTTTCTCCGCTCTTGCTCATTCAGTACATTCCTTGTCCTAATCACGAGCGCTCTCCTCACCGTTCACAACTATTCCTCTGAATCCTCTTCCTTCTGCTAACCCCACGATACCGGCTCTTCCATATCCCTTTCTAAGTCAGCTCAAAATACGTGTTCATACTGTTTTTCTCTAGACCGTGAGCATGTCAACCCGCACGGTTTCACACCCATATTACAGTCTACCAGTCTGGCTACATTTTTCAATGTTTTTCGTTCAAGACATACTTACTCTAACTCTTTTGTTGTGACAGATCACCGCCTTTTTCGCATAATTTCTCTGCAGTAGCCACTCAATAGCCTCATTCCTTCTCATCCCTGATTCTATGTTTTATTCTCTTCCTCCTTCATGGTCGTTCCTGCTCACCGCCTTTACCCATTTCCTTCATCCCTACATGTTATATCTAGGAAATCTTTATACTTCTTCCAATACTGAGCGGAGTGTTCCGCCTACTTCTCTAACTCCTTAACTCCTCCCCTTCTCGCTCTCTTTGTCTTCCTCCTCCGAATACACTAACACTTTACTCTTACTTGGATTTATTTTAAGCCGCTTTTGTCCACGACAGTTCTCTCAAACCTCCTCACCTAACTACCTGGTTCAGCCTATTTGCCCTGCCGTTTCTTCCGTCACTAGGGCATTATCATGACGCGCGAACAAGTTATTCATGTTCATCTGGGTGTCCTTATCTATGTCATTATCCCTTTTCTATGTCAATTCACCCCCTTTTTTCCTATTCGACCGATGCGCTTGTTCTACTACTAGCATTTCGTCTCTGAAAGTGATATTGGTCAATTAAGGTCACGAGGCGTGACGCTACTTTATCACAGCCGGCTGTCCTTCGAATTTCCACAGCATTCGTCCCATATATCTCTCATCTTCGTCTTCACCTCTTCTAGCACTTTCGTGTCACTCAACACATTCTACTATTTGCCTGTATAGAAAGCCCTGTACCTTTCCCTAAATTACTCCCCACCCCTTCCCTCCACACCCTCTTCACATTTCAGCACCCCTATTTCACTCTATCTGATGCTTAATTTTATCCTTGGTGATTCCAGCACTTTCCCTTTTCTCTCATCTAGTCTCTTTACGTTCCACAAGCTCTTTAGTGTGAACACTCTGGTCCACACACCTCCGTTTACGCGTCTCTAAATTTTGTCTCCTTGTTCTCCTTCCTATTTTCTCTGGCCCTCGTGTCCGGTTAAACCTCTTTACGTCTCTCATATCATGATTCTTTCTTCCGTACAGTACTTTCCCTACCACATGCTTAGAGAGACAGAGAGATACCAATCCCATAAGAGATGATTTACAAGACAACATATCCTATCCTATCACCCCTAATCCCTGACGACACGTGTGGTACTATACCATCAGTGGGGTAACATATACAACCATTCCATTTGCTCTCGATATTTCTCTGTTGTTGAGCTTACATGTCTCCTTCCATACCTGAGTGTATTGTTAAGATATGACCTGAGGTAGGCATGTCGCATGTCCTCCTCGAGCCTGTATGTGGGGGCCTCTCCTTTGGCGTGCAATACATTCCATTTCTGCTACCGATGCTCTAGATCCTAGCGGAACTTGCCCTTTTTTCCTTTCTTCTATTTCACGGCCCTTTCAAGTAATTCTCATTTGTGTATGTGTTTCATCGCCTCTTTCAGCTCCCTCTCCCAGCTTTATGAATTTCCCCTCATCAGCCTCTTGGCTTATAATCTTCCTCCACCCCACCTCCCTTCATGTAATCTGTCCGAGGCTAAAAATACCTCCCCCCACCTTCTTTGCCTTTACACCTACTATGACGCTCTTGCTCCTACTCAGCTGTCCCTCATCTGTCTCCTGCTGTGAATCCTCTCGTCCCCCAACCCTCCTTCTATCTTCTGTTTTTTTATTAACCTCTTTCCAGCAACAGTTTATTCCCTGATTCAAAAAATTTTCCGGTCACTTTTCTACCATCCAATCCTTGTTTGGGCTCTCTCGTTCTGCCTCTCCACCGCCCTCGTTGTTTGCTTCCGATCTGCTTCAAACTTCTATATTTCCTCCAGTCTATCGTCTCGCCTACTTCCCAATCTTTTTTCACTCCATTGGCCCTTTTTTTCCTTTTCATGACACCTGGGTGTCCTATCACCTTCTCAGTCTACCACCATTTCCTCCCTTATCCGTTCTGCTGTTGCAATCCAATGTCCTTCTTTTTACTCTCAGAACCATAGGTCGGAGTCCCTTCTATCCTCCTCCACATACTGCCTGCTTCTAAACTCTCCACTGCCCCTGCCACCTCGCCCATATTTGCCTCATGTCCCGTTCCACGTCTCATTTCGTCACCTTTGGTCCTCTTCTATAACCTGTCTGCCAAACTCTCCTCTCTACATGGACGCGCCCTAGTGTCTTCTTCTTCATCAAATGTTTTCTTTCCGCTGTTCTAGCTCTGTTATCACGTCTCATCGATCGTCTTGCTTGTTTCCTTTTCCCTATTTTTCTGAACCGTGTGTCAGCCGGTTCTCCTCATGGGTGCCACACTGTTCTTCCTGGTCAATGTTAGCCAATTAGTGATGGCTGATATCCCCCTCCTCCTTGACGTCCTCTAAATACATTTACATCTAATGAGATTTCTGTGCGTCTATCCCTTTTCCCAGTTTTGCACAGCGACATAATGTATATTCGGTATCGTGCTTCCACCCACCCGATTTTACTCGTGTCTGTTTCATACTATCTCCAGTGTTACTTTGATATCATTTTTTTTTGATGACCAAGTATTGCCCCTACTATATTGCTTCTTTCGACCAGCATAACTCTACATCAGGATCCTTTCTCCATTATCATCTCCTCTCCTCTTCAATCCCAAAATGGACTCTATTAATTACTCTGTACCTCTTCAGCCTTCCCCTCCTGCATTCAAGATCTCTCAGTAAAGTGTTGCAGAATTTATTCATTTACCGCTGTTGAGTCCCGCGAACTTTTTCGTCGCATACTGCATTCGGAATGTTTCCTCCAGAGACTTTCTCTCTCCTCCTCTCCGCTCCATGTCATGGTGGCAACTATGCCACGATATAACAGACCCAGCATTTCCTCGCCCGTGATAAGTGACTTTTGTACCCACATTATCCTAGAACCTGAACCGTTCCTTATCTCTCAGCGGCCTCAGCTCTTGTCCCATCATCATCTTCCCTCATATACTATCTCCACGCCCTGTGTCCCGTCGTCCCTGCAGCGGTCTCTCGCGTCAACGTGCCCCGATAGCCATACCTTTGTGATTTTCCGGAGAATTCTTTCTCCCTGCTTGTCCCTTGAAGCTTGCGTTTTTTCTGTTATCCGCCTATGACTACACTCCAACCTTTTTTTTCCTGCGACCACAGTCAACTCCTACGTGTCCCTGCCGCTTCTGTCAAAATCCTCATTTACCTCTCGACAGTGTCATTTCCACACCCACCGCTCAATTACTCACTCTCTGCCCATCTATATCGCCGTAGCTTCTGATTATAGTCAACTGACATAACGGGCCTGTTATCGCTTTATCGTGGTCGCCGCCCCGTAGGGGTATTACCGTTACTTCCTTAGGGTTACACCTGGTCTGCGTGATCTCGACCAACGGCACAATAACATATAACCTAGGTAAAGTTAGCGCTAGTAAACAAATAAAAACAGAGTAAATGCTACGTAATGATATGATATATATAGCTGTCGTAAATATATATATATATACTAGTACTATAATAGTAGTATATGATATTAGAACTATATTATACTATATATATATATATATATACTGTCCTATTATATGATATTTGTCATATACATATACATATACATATGACGATTATACATATAGCACTGATACATATATCATATACTGTATGCAATATACATTATACCAGTATGTAAATATATAATATATTATATAGTATTAATACTAAGGTTTATTACTAGTATATATATATGATCGGTGTTATTAGTGTAGTATTGTTAGTGTAGTACGGCGTATTTATGGATAGTAGTATAGTGTGGTGTGAATTGTTTATAGTCTCTTATAATATTATAGGCTTATAGAATATATGATATTATGGTGAGTATATGTATTTTTTGTGAGTAAGTCTGGTAGTTTTATGTGCTGTACTTCATTATTATTCGCTAGTGCATTATTATGTTTAATAGGCTGCGTAGTATAGTTATTGTGGTTGATTATGTATATTATTGTTAGGACTTTAGGTAATTAGTATTTATTTACGTGCTATGTTGTATATGGACGTTTACTTCATTATCTTGATACATGTGACATATTTTCATTACTTGCATGTAGGTCTTATTACTTAGATACTACATACATACGATTCATCATTATCATACAATACGTATATACATGAACATTACTATCATCTATAGGTATTATATATAGTAGTATATATGTAAGCATGGTTATAATAGGTCCTAGTATATCTATTATATAGGTCTCTATTGCTAAGATGCTTAATAGTATTGCTAGTTTGATATATATAGAACTTCTATTTATTATTCGATATATTTAGTTCATCATATATAGTAGTATATTATGACGGTATCTTTTGTGAAGTATATAACTTTGGGTGAGGAGCAAATTTTGTAGAACTCTTCTATTAATTTATAAATGTTGCAATAGAGACTTGAGTGCTAGGTGCAAGGCTTTAACACTGAGGATATCGAACTGGAAGGAAACACATTTTATGAGTGGTGTCGTGGCTCCGTATCCATTGCTAACTTGCTTAAGAAATGACAGAATGATAAACATGCAATGTTGTTCGTCTCTCCCCTTTGTCATTCTTCCTCTGTAAGTCTTCGCCGGCTTGTTTTCTTGATCATCGTATGCTTTCAACGATAGGTAAAGTATCACGCATGAAGGGATTACGTAGAGAGATTTATTAGAGAGAGGCTAGAGAGGAGGCCAGGATGACTTGAAGATGAGAGGAGTTAGCAGTCGAGAGGAGAGAGAGAGAGAGAGAGAGAGAGAGAGGAGAGAGAGAGAGAGAAGGAGAGAGAGATTAGTGTCTGTTGATAATATTTATATATTCATTTCAATAAAACACATATAATATAGTATATTATATATATTATATATATTAATATATCTATATATACTTATATATATATATATATATATATATAATTATATATATACTATCTATACTATCCTATTCTCATTCATTTCCCACAGATGGGAGTAGGGTTCGTTATATGCACCGAAATAAAATAGTTAAGTAGATTAGCATGACGTATGTCGAAAGGATAGACATCCCCCTCCCCCGTCCCGCATGCGCGACACACGCATTCCACTCATAACCTTAAGTACGAGCCCATTGCAGCCAAAAATTCACCTTAGGGCTTCACAAGAATCCGACAGGTCCCTACGAATATATTTCGTTCAATAATGTTCTCAATAATGTAAGAGTTCATCTCTGAGCCAGAACCACAACCATACCCACTCACAAAACCATGATATTCACTCCTATTATGCACCATTCTTCTAGCTTGGACTAAGTTTACATTCCCTTCCTTAAGACACTTCTTTACCGACTCAATTCACTTTTTATTAGGTCTCCAAGCCGTTCGACAGAACAGATTGTACCTTAGATCTATACTTCTTATTTGATTCCATAGTTTCACTACTATACTTTAACACTGTTAACAACATACCCTCATGTAAACCCTCAGCGCACTCAATACTTAGTCTCTTTGTATTCACCAAGGATTTAATTGCACCAGCCACCTTCCTATTATTTTCAATTTTCCTACAACACTCTGCATTATCCGTTCCTTTTTTCTTCCACCACATAGCCTAAATATTTGAACTCTGATACTTGTTCCAATTGCTCATCATTCAACATGATTTTACAATGCTGACTCTCCTCACTCACTAGCATCACATTTACTCTTATCTACATTAACTTTCAAACCCCTCCTTTTTCAAACCATGTCAAACACATCTACCAACCCTTTCAAACTGTCATCTGATTCGTCACACACAAAAACAATTGATCAGCTCCAATAAACAGAGCGTACTCCACTCTCTTTCATTTTCCGTCAGTCTTACACCTTTTCCAAGCACCCCTACCTCTAATTCTTTCATCACTCCATCCATATACAAATTAAGGATGAGAGACAAAAGACATCGCCTCGCTTCGCTATTAATATTAAATCATTAACTTTCAACTCCATTTATTCTTACACATGCTTCACTATTGACATACATACTTATGATTCCTTTCAGAAGCTTACCATGAACATCATATATCAGTAAAACCTGCCACAGAGCTTCCCTATAAATTCTGTCACATTCCTACTACAAGTCCACAAAATATAAATAGGATTTACTTATCTTCTTTCTCGTTTTTTAATCATTTGTTTTATTGTGAAAGTTAGACCTACACATTCTCTACTACTTCTACATTCACCTTGTTTTCCATAATTGGTCCCTCAGTCTCTCGACGTAACAGAAATACCAGCATATATGTTATCTACAACAATCAATAAAACATTTCTTTGTATATTTTTTTAAAGTTCCCCGTATCTCCCATGCCCCTTTATGTAAAGATACTATTACTGCTCTCCTCCAATCCATAGGAACTATACCATCCAGGAAAGTTTTGTTGCACAACTTCCATATCCCAGCAATATATATATATAACTATATAATATATAATATAATAGTATATATATATATATATCATATATATATATATATATTATGATATTAATTATATATATAATAATATATATATATAATATGAATATATATATATTTTTCAATTATATAACAAACTACCTTTTAAACGTGCGTCTTTATCCCCTAATGCAAGGGGTAAACTGGGGACCAGCAAGAAATATATATTATATATTTATATCGGAGAAGATCTGGGAAATATTGACAATATGGTCACACTCACTCACACGGAGCGAGAAATGTCATTAACGCTATGCGTTACACGAGGCGTACCGGGAAATATACAAATCTTATTTCACATTAAACTATAGACTTAAGTTATAACGTTATATATTATATATACAAAGCGTTATAATTAAATTTATTGCAGATGACAGGTTAGGGATCGAGTTCAGTTCATTTACAAGTCATGTCACATTAGCGTCTCCACGATCACGACGTATTTCCATGGAGTCATGTGAGTGATATATATCACGAATTATACTTATGTCACTTATACTGTAGACTGATGCGGCTACCGCTCAGACCATAAGATAGTAGAAATCTAGATGTATTAATATATCAGCTACTATATACAAGTTAAGTTATTTACTTACATATAATAGCATACTCGTCATCATTTATAAGCTATAATAGTTACTCACATACAATATACGACGACATAACTATCCATCTGCTGCTCACGACTTTTATATTAAGCTCTAATATATATCCATAGATAGATATACGCTTAACCCATCATTATTTCTAGATAGAGCGGAATAGTTGACATTGGAGGGTATTATTTTCGAACAATAGAGAGAGGTATATAATAACGCTAGGAACCATATAGTCATGGCGGACACAACATGTTAGGACTATTGAGATACTACACTCACTAAAGAGCTACTCTAACATCTATAGCACGTAGCTCAAGCTACAATATAGTATATTATGGAGTATCTAGATACATAGAGTCACATAGGGCACTAATACATCTTTCACTAGCTCTAAGAGTGATAACATACCTCAGACAGTAACACACACTGAGAATGGAGTTTATCATTCATATATATCATACCATATGAGCCAGACAATCAGTCAGAGATGATCTCACTAGGACTCTCTACGAATATCGACTCCTACGTATAGTAAGCGCTCTCCAGAGGCTAACATGCTAGGGCGTACTACTGGTAACAATTTTCTATCTTCTACCTATAATTTTAACGAAGAATGCCACAAAAAGAAATTTATCAAAGTATAGAAATCTAAAATAAAGAGACAGATATCTCTGCTAAGCCCATCTATACAACAACAGTATATAATCAGATCTGACGATCTATTAATTAACCATCATCATAATTCCACCCCCACCTACCCGCCTCTCTCTTAACTTCACACTCCTTTCCGAAAGCTATAATTATATTTACTTATTACACAGCATTCTCTCCCACCTCCACCACACTCTCACTTCCTCCTTCCCCTCCTTCTCTCTAATTCTCAACAGTCACTCACCCTCGACAAAGCTCACTCAATAGCCCACTACAGAGCACCTGACCCAGCAACGCAAAGCACGAGAAGAAGAACGCAGCCAGATCGCAGCGAGAGGAACAGCAGCAGCAGCCCACCGCAGAGGCAGAGAGAGACTAACACGACAACGACGTGACGACCGCCGATGCCTATGACCGAGCCACCGAGCCTGCCAATTCACTACCAACGACCTCCACTACTCCTCCATCTTCCTCGGCGACTCAACTACCATATGATAACCTCCAGTCGCCAACTCGCATCTAATGTAACCAATCCACATTCGCTCATACTAAAGTAATTGTGAAACATCACTTTAAACTATTACCTCTATCATTCTGAGAAAAACGCACCCAAAATTTACCCATTTCCCAATCACGACCTCCCTACAAACTCGGCCTACACTCGACCAACTGCTACAGCTCCACTTATACCGGCCCCCACGCAACTCGATCATCATCATATACTACACTACCCTCCTACTCACCTACTACTACCTACTCAGTATCCACCCACACCCCTAAACCTACCCCTCACCCCCACCACCATACTCCCTACCACCCCCCCCCCCCCTACCCTCATACCCTCTCACTACCACCCCCCACCTACCACTCCCCTCACACCCTGACCCCCGACCCCCCCCGCCCACTACTCATACCACTCACCCCCCTCACCCACCTATACCACACCACACTCACACTACCTCCTCACACTATCGCCAACCAGCCCCCTCCGCTCATGTCTAATTTTATCTCACCTCTGTCCCACTAAATCCGTCCCCTCCCCCCCCCTCACCCAGATAACCTCACTCTTTTCTTCATAACTCTACCGCTACCTCGCACACAACACCACCCCTCCACCCAACACAGACCGCTGCCACTCACCCCACCCCACAAACAGCTCCTCCTACAACCACTCCTCTCTCTCCCTCCTCCTACTACCCATCTTAACCATATCACCCCTTTCCTCACTCTACACGCACCTCTTTGACTCGTAACTTTCGCTTCTACCCGAACCAACCACATGGACAAGAGAAGTAAACTTATACCACCACTACACTCACCTACACGCTCTTCGCTCCTACGGTTCACCACTACCACGCCGCCCTCTAACACCGCTCACCCTCCAGCTCTCACCACCCCTCTTACAGGTCACTATACCCTGAACTCTCCAACACCTGTCTCTTCCACCTCCTTTTTTCATAATCACCCCACGCTCCTACCCCCGATTCCTTCATCCTTATAACAGGTTTGAAAGCCCACTTCATTCTCCACATTGCCTACCCCTCACCTCTCCCCCCCCACCCCTCAGTTCCTTCACTCGTGCTCCTGACCTTCCTTATTACTCACCTTCACACATCAGCTCATACCCACTCCCTTCACTCGCCTAACCCCCTCCTGCACTTCTTATCCCCCAACCACTACACAACATGCGATGCAAGCCCCTCTCCCCGAAACTCCCAACTCGCAACTCTAGACTCCAACCTCCGCGACTTCAAATCACTCCACCATTCCACGAGATCCACCTCTCAGCCACCCAGCTCATGCACTCCCATCCATATATACTACACCCATCCCCACCTACTACCCCTACACTACCCTTCCACCCCCAATCACTTATACACACTCACTCACCCACCCCCCCTCCACCCCTCCCCCTACTACCTCCTACTCATCCCACATACCTACTCCACCTATCACTTCTTCAACCTACCCTTAACTCCTAACTACTACCCCCGCTACACTACCTCCCGGATCCACTACTCCCATACCCTCACACCTCCTCCACTTCTACCTCATCTACTTTCCTAACTACCCCCCACTACCTCACCTTTAACCCCCCTACCCCCACCCTATATACCCCCCCTACCACACCCTAACCTACCCACCCCTAACCCCCTAACACCATGCACACCCCGCGTTCAAGGCTCACCCCCCGCTCGTCCCCGCACGCACCCCACCGCCGCTACTCCCATCCGCTTTTATAGGATGTAGAGAGTCATAAAAACTTAATGAAACACTGGAATGAGGTGGATAACCTGGTCACAGGGCATTGAGAGTTAAGATGCTATAATAATCCTATTAGTGTTTTTTGAGATAGAGGCTTGGTAGAAATTTTCAGGAGTAGGGAAGAAATAGGTTTGGTTTTCGAATGAGCATTACGATTTACTATGTCCTAGTAAGACAACAGATTTGAACAATGAGAATGTATCTGTATAGAGATTTATTGTAAGAGGTGTTGGTGTCAGTGTTTAGATTTTAGTGTTGTCTGTTATAAGTATTTAATTAAATGTGGTTGGTCATCTTCAATGATGAATTTTTATTTAAGCTTAGATATTAATTTAGTTTTGGAAATTTACTGATTGAATAATCTGATGGATAAGAACGAAATGAATTATAAAGGCATGTATAAACTGTTTTCTTGATTTGTTTTAAGAGTAGTGAAAAGTCCATGAGTTTTTTAGTCAGAATTTTATGGCATTTAACCTTGTAATGGCTGTTTTCAAAATTTAACGCCAGATCGGCAAAATATTAAATACACATTTCTTGAAATAGGCATATCATTTCAGATCATATTTGGGGGGGAAGTGCGGCGCGGTGCCAGAAGGAAGAACTGAATTTACTAAATATTTCAACCCGCATTAAATTGAAAAAAAAAAACTATTTCTGCTATCTGCGTAATTTGTATATGTGACAATTAACCAGGGAGTTTTCTACTAATTGTTCTAGGGGAGTTTTAGTTACTTTTTTCTCTTAAGTGAGTCTTTACATATATTTATTAATTTATAACCGTGGATTATGTCAGAGTAAAATTCTTTAGATATTATATGAATCTGGTTGTAAATTCTAGTTGTTATCGGTAATCTTTTTTATTAATGTATTGGGTATGCATTCATTTGAACCTGTTTGTATATTTTCTAGTGCACGAAACAAAGTGGTTTATGTTGAACTTACATCTACTCTCACACTGTGGCTAATTCTTCGATATATAATATATATAGTATATATAATCATATATATATAATATTATATATCATAATATATATTATATAAGTATATATATAATATATATATATATTATGATAATATATATATAATATATATATATATATATATATACTATGATATATCTTAGTATACATTAACTTTATTGCCTTCAGTTGTCAAGGTATTTTATCAGAAGTTCTCTTAGAAACAAATAAATTAACTTAAAGAAACTATGAAGAAGTTTAATTTTTAAGAAAATTGAATTTTTATATATTATAATATTATATATATATATATATATAATATATAATATATATATATTAGTATAATATATATATAATATATATATATATAAAATACAAGATATATACAAAAATATCACTATATATATTATAGAGGGCTAATTTCAGGGCTCACGAAATATATGTTCATCTACGATAAAGACACAGAAGAACACCATCTGAATAGATGTTTAATGCTTTTCATGACTTTCTACAGGCTTTTTGGTGGTTTGTAAGAATAATTCGAAGGCAACGTAATGAGAAGGGTTATTTAGCTGCTCCGGATGTATAGTTTATGTTGTTTTTGGCACCGTTAATGAGAACCACCCATCATTAAGCTTGCCTAATTTCGTCCAAACCAATTCTGAAACTCTGAGAGAAATCTGGTTTTCAGATTAAGAAATGTTTTAATAAAGTAATGCTCCTAACTGAATTTCAGTTAAAATATATTAAAATAAATAAAAAAATAAATAAAAAAATAAATATAAATATAAATATAAATATATAAATTCTCGAAAGTAGATAAGTTATAACATTATATAAATGAATAATAAATTTGAAATTATATCAAAAATAATAAACTAAAATATAAGTATATAAAAATAAAAATAAAAGAAAAAATAAAAAATAAAAATAAAAATAAAAATAAAAATAAAAATAAAAAAAATAAATAAAATAGATAAAATAAATACAATAAATAAATAAATATATATTTATATATCGTTTATCCAAAACATTATCGAGTCTAGGGGTTCCCATTTCTGATTTTACTTTTGATTTAAGAAGTTTTAAGGTCCTCTGTTTTGTTTTTAAGTTAGTCAGACAAGTGGGTTGACTTTCGAAAGAAGTAGACGATTTTGTGTATATTTTTCAAAATATTGATTTTAATTCTTGTAAATTTTAATATGCAGCCTTTTTAACAGACAATGAAAAAGTTGTGTATAACAAAACTTTTGGTTACTTTCGAAAATGAAACTTCCATTCTTTTGCAGTTATCAAAAAGTATTTTAATTCATCATATATGCTGTTGTTGTTCTTCTTCTGCAAGAAAGTCATTAATTTCCAAAATATCCTCTTTATCCTCTTCAAGGCTGAATAAATTAAAATATTAAAGGCTTTAACCATATTTTTAGCATTATCTGTAAAAAAAGTCAACCTTGTTTTCATTTTTTTTTGTAAAAAATAGCTTAGAACGGGCATATTGTTATATATATTCTCTCCGGTATGTCTTCCATCCATACGTTTAAATTCCATAGTATTGCACACTTTTGTCCACTATTTTACAAAATGGAACGTATTGCCACTTACTACTTTGCATGTTTCTGCGTGTTCATATGTTCAGCATATGATGCAAATATGTTGATGGCATCGAATCTACATCTGTTTCTAATTCTTTTTTAATATCTTCAACTTGTGATGAAATTTTTCAAAGAAAGGTTCTTCTTGAAGACAATTCATATTTAGGGTCTAAATGAATTACGAATTCTCGAAATCCTTCACCTTCTACAATACTTAGTAAACAAATATCGAGAGGAATCATCTTTAGCAGCTTTTCTGCAATTATATATTAATTTTCCTAGAATCCGTTTTGTAGGTAGATTCTGTTTTGGAAGTTGTTGCTATAAAACAATCGAGTGTTGAAGAATTTGTTTCTTTCTTAATGGACTTACTCATTTCAACATATTTTTTTATCTCGACCCTAATATATATATATATATTATATATATATATAATAATATATATATATATGTTTATAGATCTATCTCTACTATTGTCTATTAAATACATTCTATAAATACATTCTATAGTATATATATATATATATAAATCATACTATAATATATATTAAAGAACTACATTCCTCTCAGTTACTTCAAAATATTATTTATCTTCTGATCAAATATTAAAATATATTCAATGATATATATATTTATATATTGCTATTATATATATATGATATATTCTTATATATATATTGATATATATATATTATATATATATATATATTAATATATATACATTTATATATATATACTATTAATAAATATAAGGAATGGGCCGGATATCCGGCACTACACGGTACTCTTCCGCCGTATCCAAATGACCAAGGTTTTTGCACATAATCCGGTATCCGAGGCCGGATCGAACACCGAGACGCATAATCCTACGTCTACCTAAGTAAGAAGAATTCTAATTTTCCTCGTTTGGGGAAACATATTCTCGCAATAAATGATTTGAAAAAAGTATTATATAGGTTTATACTATATAAATATATATATTACTAGACTATAATATATATATTTATATATCAATATATATCCTATATATATAATGAATATATAAATATATATATTATCGTATAATA
>JABUQX010046939.1:0-24353 GCA_015478945.1 Trachelipus rathkii
GGTGTGCTTCGTTCAGTCAGATGGGTGTTGCAACCGTTTTCGCATTTATCGTAGAAACGCTGCGTTTTCGTGCGCCATATAACTCCCTAATACGTTCATTCCTCATTTTATCAATTCTTCTCGCACCTAACACGCCCCTAAGATTGTCCATCTGAACACATTGTACTTTAGATCTATGCCTCTTATTCCAGACCACAGTTTCACTACTATACATTAACACAGATAACAACATACCCTCATGTAAGACCCTAGCGCACTCAAGACTTAGTCCTTTTACACCCACCAAGGATTTAATTGTACCAGCCACACACCTACCATTCACAACTTTCCTACTACACACTGCATCATCCGTTCCCTTTTCATCCAACATGTATCCTAAATATTTAAACTCAGACACTTGTTCCAGTTGCTCACCATCCAACATATCTTCACACCGAGGACTATCCTCACTCACAACCATAACCTTACTCTTATCTTACCCCTTTCTTCACACTACACAACTCCCTGATACGTTCATTCCTCATTTTATCAATTCTTCTCGCACCTAACACGCCCCTAAGATTGTCCATCTGAACACATTGTACTTTAGATCTATACCTCTTATTCCAGACCATAGTTTCACTACTTTACATTAACACAATGTGTTCTTTTACTCTATGCAGAAACCCTAAGCACATCAGACTTAGTCCTTTCACATTCACCAATGATTTAACTGCATCAGCCACTTTTCTACCATTCACGACTTTGATACTACATTCTGCTCATCCGTTCCCTTTTCATCCAACATATATCCTAAATATTTAAACTCAAACCCTTGTTAGTTGCTCACCATCAACATCTTCACTTTGAGGACTATCCTCACTCAATGCAACGCCTCTTATCTACGTTTACCTTCAAACACCCTCCTTTTACACACCCTGCCAAATCTCTCTACCAATCCTCTCAAACTCTTTTCAGATTCGCCACAAGAAATCAAATTATCCACATAATAGGTAGGGCACCCTCCACTCTCTTCCATTCTCCATCATTTTAACACCTTCCCTTGCCACCCCCACCTCTAATTCTTTCATAACCCCATCCATATACAAATTGAATAACCAAGGAGACATAACACATCCCTGCCTCACTCTATTAATATTAAACCAATCACTTTCAACTCCATTTATTCTTACACACGCTTCACTATCGTCATACATACTTTTGATTCCATTAGGAAGCCTATTACCAACATCATATATCACTAACACCTGCCATAGAGCTTCCCTATTAATCCTATCATACGCCTGTTGCAAGTCCATAAAACTAAATACAATTTATTCTTCTCTCATTTTCTCAATCATTTGCTTCAATGTAAAGATTTAATCCACAAGTCCTCTACCACTTCTAAACGCACCATGTTCTTCACCAATCAGTCCCTCGACGCACTTTCTATTAAAATACCAGCAAATATTTTTGATTTTAGTTTATCAAATTCAGACCAGAAGTTAAGAAGATAAAAAAAATTGCCAGCTCTCCCTTAATTAAAATTAAAAGATAATATTGAAAATTTATCAGTTTTTATTTTCTTGTTATAATATTAGATAAATTTATCCGATTTTTATTTTGTTTTTCTTTTTAAAATAAAAAACAATAATAAATGAAAGGTTCTATTCAAATTACTGATAATAATTGCACGTAATCAATATCATTGTAAAATATAAAGAATTTTTTTCTATTTTTTTAATGGGTTTTTTTTTTTTTTTTAGTTTAACAATGATGCACGTTTGTCCCTCAAGTAGTTAATCACACTAAAAAAATTATTCCGAATTCGAACGGAACATAATAAAAAATATGGAAACTTATACTTAATGATGATGACATAGAAAAGTGTAAAATTGTGTATATTGGTGATATGTTTTCGGCAAATTCGTCTTAAAGATATAACATGGGACACAAAACTAAATAATAATAGATATTATTTATTTACAAAAATTTTTTTTACAATCTAAGAGATTTTAAATCTTAGGAGGCAAATAGTAAAGTCTATTCCTCTTCTAGTTCATCTCTAATGGCAAATTACATTTTTTTCTTTTTTAACTGTGAACAAGCTTCTTTGTAATTCTGTTTCAGAAGACTCTTGCGTTGCTTCTTCCGTTCTTGGTGGTAGAGATTGAAGAGAATTCTTGCTCTCTTTGCTTGTTTTGCTCATGTAAGCACGCTTCGGTTCCACACCCTCGGCACCCTGAAATATAAGCGTGGTGAGGTCTGTATCGTACGTGTTCTTTCTTTTCCTATCACTTTCTCTTGTGCCTTCAAGATGTTGATAAAAGAATCCCATTTATTGAATAATCTTCTGAGAGGTGATTAACCATCATCAAAATCTTGGAGTAAGTGCTTCAGAACTTTGGCACATTTAATCTATTACCTACAATGTTCTCATTCATGAAAGTGGATATTAGTTCCAAATGTTATTCCTCTTGTACTTTTCTTGCAATGACAGGCTGTTCCTCGTTGTTCAGAATGTCTGAAATATTGAATCCTCTTGTCTGATTGGTGAAAGAGACGGTATACAAATTCCCTTTGTTTACTTAATTTCTTGTTATCTTTCATTAGATAATCTCGACATATCCTTAAATTTAAAATCTAACTTCCTTGAGGGGAGTATCAGGTATTCTATGATTACAAGAAGTTTGTGTTTCTACTAAAGGATTCTTTTGTTCTTGTGTAGAATTTCCTAGAACCTACTCCTAATAAAAACATAATAGAAAATTCCATAGAATAAAATTCCGAATTGGTCATGCGGACGATTCAGATGACAATGTTATCCAAATAAAGAAATGTAATATTGTTACAAGAACATTACCTGATCATCTTACCTGTCGATCTACTTCTCAGGTCTCTCCATAATTGTTCTTTCTGTTGTAACTTTCGGAGAATCCAATGATTTTCTTAGATTAATTAGAGCAAATCTGCGATTCCAAATCTCTATATCAGAAGATTTAATATCAGATTCTGTAATCTTTTCCACTGGAATTATCTTTACATTGTCCCGGAGAATTCATGAAATATATTTTGTTGAATTTAATAGCAAGAACAGCACTAAGCTTATCATGGCTATCCTTTAACTCTGATTTACACTAAAAGGACCTTTCAAATCTTTTGTTCAATTTAGAACTTGTCTGGCTTTCTTACCAGCATTTACACCAAAAAACATAGAACACAGCAGAACACATTTCATAATTCTCTTTGTGTGGCAATTGTTTGTCGTTTTGCTGTTCATTAGCCCCACCTCTCCCTTTTTAATGTTTCTCTTTTTCTAGCTTATACTCTTTGGCTAAGTCCCTCATTATGTGGCCTTCCATTCGTTTCTCACTTTTACGATCATCTACCTCATCTGATATGATTTTTCTATTTTCCGATTTATTTTGTAAATGGTGAGACATAATCAGGCATCTCGTAGGGAAGTCTCTTTATATATCCATGTTAGGACGAAATGTGGAGAAGATGCCAATATGTGAGTGCTATTATATTACAGAAGATAATTATTTCTAAATATATGAAAAGCAAAAAGATATAGTATTAGGACGCAATCTCTAATGATTGAATCCTATAACAAAATGTACGGAGGAAATTTCATATATTCCTGCAATTCAATCTTTCAACTACACCATTTTGAACTTGGTTTTGTTAGGTGCAGAAGGTAGTGGAACTTTATTTTATCACTCCGAAAGCCTATAGCGGATAACACAACTTTTCCGACAAGCAGCTGAAAGGTAATTTCCTGTGGGCATTCATCTCGAGGCTTAATAATTTTCTCGGGTCTCAGAAAGCCGACATACTTAACTCTTATCTTGTAAAGCATCGAGCAACTGGCTCGTAACTTCTTCGCTAAGAGTACATAACATGCAGACTTTAATTCGCATGTTAATTATAAGTTCAAAACCCTCTCTGAAGACAGAGATGTAGTCTTTGGCTCCTGAAAATTGAACATCGTGGGAAGGAATACCTATACTAATCCCACGTGATAAACTTAGAAATTCGGCAGTAATTATTTAGGAAGAGGCCTATCTTGTTGATTTCAAGCTTTTAGTGGATGGGTCAGATTTGACCTTTAACCTTCAGCCAAGACTATTATCGCACTGGAGAACAGTAAACTCCTTTACTAACTTCTTTAAATGATTTGAAAAACGTATCTCTCTCTAACTCGTTTTTCTGTCCTCTGCTGTCCTCCATGTCCACATAAAATTAATAACCGTAATAGTAATGATCTAAATAAACATAGTTAGAAGTAAGATCCACTGCTAATCTGGGTACTTAGTAAATACAATAAAGGTTTCTTTTCTAGTGCATAGTACATGGCACTGTTTCAAATATTGGAAACATGTGTGGATAAGTCTTGGGGTATTACCATGGTGTAGCCACACTTATAACTAATCTCTAACTCCTCCAATCCATAGGGCAATTCTCAATTGTTCACGCCTATAAACCAGCCTTTCTTATTGTTAAGATAAAATCTTTATCCTTAGTAAAATAGTATGTTAAAGTGAGCCACCCTAAGGGTGAAGAAATTAAAATCTAACCTGTAGTTGCTTTTGCAACTTTGAAGTGTCTATGGTTCCGTATAGTCTTTAATGTTATTCCTCCGTACTATACTTTTATAGTATGAGATCGAAAAAAACTGGTTTACAAACAAGTCAACGAGGCTAAGCAGTCCCGTTTGTTGTTTGTTGCGAAATATAAAAAACAAAAAGAGGAATTCGATAAAATAGGTTTATTATATAAGTAGATTAAAATAGGTTAAACCAAACCACTGTATTTATAGACACTATTTGTAGAATGAAGAAGACAACAGCTAAACATGTCGCGTGTTTCTATATGAGAGTCATAAGAGTTTGAAGTTACAACTGTCCTCTTAACACCTCTTGAAACAAAAGATAACGGTTTTTCCTTAACCGTAATCGCACATTGAATAAGCGAAACTCCATCCCTATTTCCATAGTCGCATAAGAGCATCTAGTATCTCTATAAAAATGGCTTTGGGAATAAGACTTGAAAGGAAAGAATTTTATTATCTGAGTGAACAATCCAATTTTCTTCCTTTAAAGAGCTCAATGACCATTAATGAGTATGTTTTCCCTTTTTTAATCCATTCAAGAACAGTTTTTTACTGATAGAATAGCTACGTTTGTAAGGTGGCTTCACAAGCAATTAGTAAAGCAAAAGAGATCCTTACCTAAAATTAAAAAAGCGAAAATATGAGAAAATCCTAATAAGGATTGTATTTCCTTAACACTTGTTGGAGGGAAGAACGTGATAACTTCTTTTCATAAAAGCTTATTTCTATCTTCGCTGATCTGGTGAAATTCCGTTTCTTCTCCTATTTTACCAATCGCCCTACAGCTACACAAACCGAGAATGTTTGTAGAAAAGACGGAGCTGTTTAGTCAATTTAACTCTCAATTTATTTTCTCTTAACGCAAGCAGTAAAAACTTTCTTTAAGTTTTTCAAAAATGTTTGCGCGTATTTTACGAATGCACTCAAATATGCATATAAATACACTTGGCAATAGGTTCCTATAAATGGTTCAACGCGACTTGCATTGTCCTAGCATAGGTACTTGGGGCATTGCGGTGCCCAAATAATAAATCTGGTTGGGCAGAAAATCCTGTTTCGCTTGTACGGAAAGCCATTAATTTCTGTGTTTCTTCCTCGACTTCGAGGGAATGATAGGCATCTATCAAGTCACAGCTAGTAAAAATCGTACTGCCTCCTAGGGACGAAAATATTTCGTCTATTGAGGGCAGTGGGGTATACATCTGGGACGCTGAGGAGTTCAGGTGCCTATAGTCTATACAGACTCTTGGTTTATTAGAATTTCTTTTTGGCCACCACCAATAGAGGTGAACATGTGGCGAATAGCAAGCTTTAATATATCCTTTCTTTAAAGCGCATCTGGTAAAAATGTATCTATGTCTTCCAGATAGCGATGTGGAAGACGGTACTGTTTTCTAAAAATGACTTTTGGAGCGTCTGGAGTAAGTTCTATTTCAAACTTTTGTATAGGACATACAGGAACTGCCATCATCATCTAGAGCGAATAACGTCCTTGTATTCATTAACAAATCAAGAAGTTCTTCTAAATGCTCATGGCTAAGGTTTCTGTAAAATAGAAATATCTGCTTCTTCTTTACTTAAATTATCTTGTAATTAATCTTCTTCTGGAGCTTTTCAATTGTTTTATTCTTGATAAATGTATTGCTGAGCAGTTTATCTTATATAACGAATGTAAATGAACCTTATAACGGTGACTATAAATCCAATCATATAAGGCAACTAGCACCACGGGGGTTTTGATTAAAAATTTCCTTCTTCAATAAGTTCCAAAATCGGATGACATTTACCTATGTTTTTAATTTCTCTTTAAATAAAAGGGTTTGTCACTTAGATTAATACTCAACTCAACTATCACACCCTTCACTGCTTCTAACTGGGCATACCAGAGTCTTGCCAAAACCCCTATACATTTGGCCCTATATGGAATAATAGACAAGGAGAATGTTATTAAATCTACTATATCTCTTATCCAGTACTACAAATCTATTTTATTATACTCGATCAGGTCTGACTTTGTTGCAAAATAGCACATAAACTAGTATTTGAGCAGTGTGCCATTGTTTTCTTCTATATTAAGCCGAGCCCAATGAAACTTTTCTTATTTCTGTAACGTTCTGCTATAATAAAAAGGTCCTTCCTCATACATGAGAGAGGCGGATAGTTGTGAATTATTATTGTATTCTCAATTTGAAGAACAACAGAATTTTTATTTATTTCTAACTTTGTAGACTTCTCTAATGAACTTTTAGTAAATAATATTCTTTTCTTGTGACGGGCAAACTTTTCCAATGAGTGGGTGCGCATTTAGTAAAAATATATCTCTCTTTGTACGGCTTCTTCCCAATGGAAAGCCTTCATTTAAATAGATCTGGCTGTGTAAGAAAGACCTATTTTCACAGATGTGTAGCCTTTTAATTAATCTTTCTGTGCTAGCGCTTTCACATAACTCGGCGAGCCCCTTTATTAACTTAATCTCTGTGGTAGGCTTCTTCACTCTGAGCCTCTGCATTGTCCTGTCATCGCTAATCCACCTTGGCATCGACAATATATAGAGCGACAGGTTATCAACATAGAGAGAAATTTAATTTTTAATTTAACTTTATACATTCAGCGGAGTAAGTCATTCTTAACTATGATTGACCTTAGTGTAAAAAAAAAATCATGAACGCCATTTATGTATTTTAACGTAGCTTATTAATAAAATTTTATTAAAGAGTTGAAGAGAAAATAAAGTATTCTTGTGGTTACAAGAGTTAATTGTAATCAGAAATGCATTAAACATCGCGTAAATATCTAAGAACGAAGAAGCTTAACAAAATTCAAGTCCACCAAAGATCACAGTACTTACCAGTCTTACATAAACAACCTAAAAAAATAACTGAGGGTCAACCACATGAAGTTGGATAGTTAGGCCTAATAAGAGAGATAGAGTCAACTTCTCCTAGATCTGAAGGAATGTGAATCAACTTCTGAGTTCCAAAAATCCCATTGAACTATATACGCCACGCCCTTCTGTTACAGAGACGAAGTTATAAAATCTTTCCTTCCCTGGTCGACAATACCTGTTAAATGTACTCAGAAATGCATTAAACATCGCGTAAATAGGCTCCAACCTAATCTATAGGACATAATGGAACTTATACAAACCTCTTTCTGACCTTTTGGTCTGGCAGCAAAATAAGATTGACTAAGTTTAATAAATGAACTATGCAAACAAAATTTTTTGCTTGGGGGGTATTACTAAATTCAACTACCACCCTCAAAGAAGACTAGAGGTAGACTAAAACACTCTCTTCTTTCTCTAACGCCCTTGCAAGAGTATTTCTTTAACTCCTTACTGTTGCTGTTTAGCCATTATTCTTCATTTAAATCTTTGCTCTAGAAGATCAAATAATTGTGTGCTCACTCTTTCTGAAGAGATCGGGGTGAAAAACTGTTCGTTCTCCTTCTTTCTTCATGCTCAGTTCCAGATATGTTCTTCATGTTCTGGATCTCGCTGATGATTAGAATATTAGATGAACTCTGGTTGTATTTCTTGGGACTCTACCTTGATAGCTACGCTCATTCTTAGAGTAAGAGTTGGCCTTTACACTAAGTATATATAGAATCAATATAATTAATCCTCGAGAACATCTATCGAGGCTTTCCCGCACCTCGCGCATTATCAATTAATATCAGATGGGGAGAGGTTAATTAAAGATTAATCGGTTATTACCATTAAATCCAAGTTTTTTCATTCTCGGATGGGTATAATCCATTCACATGGGGCATTCCTTTGCAATTAAGAGCCGTCGAACTCCCGGCTATGAACTTCCTACTATACTCTGGCAAGTATGTGGTATTCATACCACAGTTTTCGAGTAAGGATGGCCTAAAGATTCACATTTTAGGCCATAGTCATTGACTTTATTTCTTTACTGGAGAGTTTTCTTAACTACTCCCTTATGATGTCTTTATATTTGAAGAAGGGCTGTTTCCTTTTCCTTGAAATATGTTTAGAAGTATTTTTCTATTATGTTATGAATACCCGATGTCCATAGTTCCTCGTTTCCTCATTGGAGACACGGTTGTATGTAGTCCCTTTCTTTCTTAACTTCAACCTCATTATTCGTTGCTTTATTCGTCTCCTGAATTAGATATAACTCTATGCTGTATCTTCTATCTTGTTCATGTCTATGATTAGTTCCTGGATACAAGACTCCTTCTCTTCTATTTTGACTAAGTTCTCTAAACATTTTCTCCGATGAATTCGGAGTTTCTTATACAAGACATTTAAAGACATTTTCTCCTAATCAATCTGTAAGATCTCTGAGCTCTTCGCATCCTCACTCTAAAATCTAGTTCAGTATTATATGATATTTATACCTAGTTGATGAAGAAAAATCCAAAGGAAGTCTCATATTCTATAAATTAGTTTTTTTTATCCTGATTATCCCCAAGGAGATTTCTTCAAGTCCCAACATGAATTCAGTAGAGTTATATGGGTCCTTTGCAATTTCATAAACAATGTTTCAAATTTAACAAGAAGATTGTCTATCGGCCTTTGTCATGGTTATTGAGAAAAAATCTTCAATAATTGAATTAAACAAGCTCTCCTTCTACAGTGTCATTAACTACCTAGAAAAGGCTATATCTTTCAGAATATACTGGCGGGCCTCTGATGAGAAATCAGAAGAATTGTAGTCTTAGCAATAGCTATTTTTCTGTCTTCCAGTTATTAGGCCTAACGTGCGTATCTTCTCTTGCATACGTTCGATAAGGTAATCTTAAAACTTAAATTTAATTCCTACCCAAGCTTGTCTCTTGGTATTTCTTCCATACAAGTTTAATTCTTTTAGCTAACTTCTGGAAGTGGAGGGGCATACCGCAGAACGTTTGGATAAATCCTCCTATATAGTGGGGTCCATTATGGGTTATGGATTGTAACCAGCGTTGCTCATTATAGAGTAAAGAGAAGGGGTTGATATGTTGCCGGCCTGTATGGAGGTGCGCCTTGCTATACTTCAGAGAGATTATTTCAAATATATTTTGGGATAGGCCCCCACGGATTCTGAGGTTTTCCTCCATATAAATAAAGTATCACTTGCTTGGATCTGTCCCCAAGTCTCCACTAAACTCACTTCTATTATTAAATATTTATCATGTTTGACCATGTCCACGGGAAGATAAGTCTTCCAACTTATTATATGGTTGAAGGGGAGTGGCTCCCCGATGCGTTTTAATGTATGTTATAAGGTGTGTCCAATAACATTTGTCTTTTGAGCCACCTTCGTATTCTTTGCTTTGTTATTTTCGTAATTCCTGGTTGATGCCAATTGCAGGCCGATCTCTGATCCGGGTTTACGCACGGTGTATCAATGTCGACATTGTATCAATGTTAGAGGGAGGTAGATATACTGGATCGCGAAGTCCCATAATCCTTTTTAGTGTGGTTCCCTTAACTATGGGATTAATTGCTCCTGTTCTCTTGTTTTCCCTGTCCGTTCAGTAATTCTATTCACTTCTGTTAACATCATGAATCTTCGATCTTGATATAACAGCTATCATAAATTCGATACTTGCCTTCTTCTGTATTGGTATGACCATTTGAATCTCAGTATGAATCATATATTTATCTAAAAGTCCTTTATTTTTCTAAGTTCTTTTATTATCTAAATCCTTATTTCTCCCGTCGTCTCCAACCTGGAAAGCGGTTCTCATTATAGCTAATCTAACGACAATGTCAACAAAGCGTCATTAACTTAATTGAATTTTCACGTTATATTCATATAGAAAACCTATAAAAAATAAACGAAATTACTATGTTTCTTTTCTGTAAAAAAAAAAAAATCTACTATATAAAGTGATACAAATTAATACAATTAATAAAAAATATCTAAAGATCATTAATAAATATTTATTTTTCATAGAGATAATTACAAAAATAAATTATTGTAGAGATAATAATTAAGTTTTCTAATTAATATATTTTTGTTTTTTTTACTATATTTCTAGACACTCTATTCAACATCACATTCAGTTGGACCATACGTTAGAACAATGATAACGTGTACTATAATTTTCTTATTGTTAAAGATATATTTTAATGCTAATCGAGTATGTAATACGAATTGGTCTGTAACCAAAAGAGTCTAAGTAACTTAATAATATAAGATATATTAAAAAACTAATATTATGTAGAAGACTTGTATATTATTGATCATCATCACTATGATGCAATTTACATCACGATTGAAGAGCTATAAATTAAGAAGAGGATATTAATATACAAAGAGAGATATCTTTAATTCAGAAATAATAAATAAATGAAATTTAGCTATATAGAAATATAATTATTTAAAGAGAACTATATATTGTACAAAAGTAATGCAAAAAATCAGAGAGAATTCTATTGTATTAATCAAAATATCTATAATATAAATGTCAAGAGAGGAATTGCAAAAATATACAGTGAATGCATAAATAAATATTTTTTCTTATCTAATAGATTAATGTATTAATAAGGTTAAAACGTGTATAGTGAAGAGAGACACAATAGAACAAAGCTGAGAGCACATTGCTTATAATAAAGATGTAAGATAAAAGAGCATAAATAAATATCCACACACGAGAGGACCCAATATTAATTGTCGAGATAAATTTAACATAAAGCACCCGAAAAAATCTTCTTGAACGTTTACAACACATCAAGAGCGTATATATATAGATAATTATATTTATAATTAAACTTCTCCCTTGTAATTCTTAAACAATTGAGTGATAGCGAAACCTCTTATCGATGATCGTTTGCACATCGTTCAAATCTAGAGGTCAGGGATGTGTTCTTATCAGAACTAGTGTGAAAAGGTCAAACTGAGTGCCTACATAGCCAGTCAAAAGGTTTTTATACAATGATAACAATGTATCTATCAGCAATCAGCACAACAGATTACTTACTAAATCAAACAGAAGGTTCCGCAACTGCTTATCTAAAAGACCAAACGATTCGTTTCTATAGAGAGCGCGCACATTATCCTAAACTTGGATATCACTATTCACAAGTGTTCATTATATTTATACAAAAACCGCAAACGTTGAGTGCTGAACTTACTTACCCCCTTCCTGAATAATTAGTAGACTTTTAATAAAAAAGAGGCTAGATAGTTTAGCATTATAAGTATACTGTTATGTGAAATGAGTAACACAAACTCTTCTCAATAATGGAAAATTCCTACAATATTACAAGAATTTGTCTTGGAGTATTTATTAAGTGAGATGCTTAGTGAGGACGAGAATAAGAGAGAGTCTCTACCATGTACAATAGTGTTATTAAACGTTCTAAAATATTAGATTATGTGACAACCTCAGAGTTACATTCGCAGTTGAGGTGTGGAGCTACTATACTCTTGGAGAAATGAATATGTTGTTAGAAGATATTATCCGTGTATCCGTTACGTGGTACCAACGTTTTCGCGACTCGACTCTCTTAGCGTATCCATGGCTCCGGCCAGCTTCGAACCCCTCTCTCGCGATGAACCTTATATATGTCAGATGCACCACAACGGTCTATTGGATGGACCTTTCTCGCGTGACCTTCATGTCCACCTTAAATGTGACTCTTATGTGACCTGTGATCGCCCGCGTACCTTGGATACAGGATAGAAATGGCGATCTGGGCCAAATCCTTGCACAATGCACGTATTTTGATGAAGCCCCTTCAGCTCTTGACTAAACCCTTCCTCACTAGCAATTAGAAATACATGCAAAGAATTTGAAAATGTAGTACGTATTCGAACAATAACCGGTTAGGCGAGAGCTGATGCAATGTTCTTGATGAGACTTACGGCAGCAACAATATAAAGAAATATTAAAATAATTAAGACCAAAATAAAGCAATTACTGTATACTTGTTGTTAAGATGTCATGTTCTTTCAGAATATGATATTAAAATTGAGCTTGGATGAAGCACTTACATGTTGTAAACATGCAAAGTCCAAAAATAAAGACACAAAAAAAAATCACGCGCGGTTATAAAACAATAAATAAACCTCTCTTCTGCACACTTCCGCGTTACTGACAAATTCAAACAGAAACCCCCGGCCACTAGTTTTATAACCAACTCTCTGGGCAAGAGACCAACTTGGATTCGACAGAAGGTTATGCTGCCACTAGTCATAATTATATGAGAACATTAGTACTAAGAAATACTATTTATTAGAAAATGTGATAAATATAATATCCATAAAATTGAAAGAATTTAATATATAAAATAGTACATATCAAAACATCATATATAATCATAGAATCTAAAAAGCCTAGATGAAACAAATATCATCGATGGTCGTAGTGAGTGTATAGTTCGTAAGTCAAGAGAATATAGCGCGGAAAGAGGGAAAAATGGAAATAATGCGGAGACACAGAGAGACCCTGAACGGAAGTGAAATATATATGAGCAGGCGTCATATAATCGGAGACAATTACAGATATGTTCAAACTGCCCTCCACACTTGTAAGAAAAAGGCGATATCTCTTTGTTGGAATCCATCATTGCCCAAAAACTTTGATTCTACCGACGACAATGAATGATACATCCTTTGCTGTCACCTTCTCAGGTATACTCACAAATGCACAGATGCCATTGTATTTATAGTCATACAAAGGAACTCACTAGACTTCTCTTACAGACGAGATTACCTCCCCACTGGAAGTATAACGCTTATCTATTCTCACAGCAATGAGTGAACACTGTCTAATGTATCTTGATCTCAATATGAATGTAAATATAGATCTTAGAATTATAGTGTCATGTTAACATCTCAACTGAAACTTATAGCATCGCCACGAGCCACTTCTAATAGAGTTATAATCTAATGATCTTACATAAGAAGCGGTTGTGCATCGATGCCCGAGATGAGCGCAGAACTCTTAGTCTATAAAGTAAGTCAATAAAATCACCTCTTTATCAAAGGATGACACCTATCTTATCTAGCTCCTGTAAGAACATGTTTGGTTGTAAACGTGGTCAATTCCAATAGAGAAAGACACGCGCGCATTTCACATCACCACAAAGAGATGTAGTTCTACTTAATGCACAAATCTAACATCTTTTATCAAATAAAGAAAGATAGTTACATTAATACTACAATCTAAGATAGAACATATTATTAGAACGAACTGTAATATAATATGTTGCAAACAGTTTTAATTTCTATAAGAGAGTACTAACAAGAAGAATATTATCCGCTACACACAAGGAATCATAAACAAATTGATAGGGGAAAGGACAAATATACCAAGTGAGCAGAAATTTACTAATATTATGGTTATATGTAATTAATATATTGGGATGCCTCCACGCAACCTAAAATAATACATTTGGAACCTTAGAGTTATAAAAAAAATACAATCAAGGATTAGATTACAAAATCTTTTACATTATTACAAAGGAGATCATGATGTCAAATTAAACTTAAATTGACCACATTCTTCATAAACAAAGATAGATAAAACTCTCAAATAATGAGAGACTTTGTAGATATTTAAGAAAATATAACTTTTCACTAGGCCTCCTAACTTGATGTATATATATATTAGTATAAGTCAAACTCTTTGCCAGATTCTATAAGGTAGGCGATCATTCTCTTATGCCTACCAATATGGCTTGATGAGACAATTGGGTTGAAAATTCTTTTCTGGTACCGAAGGTCCTTCATATGTAGTTAACATGAAGAGGTTTTGGAGAATTTGTCTATATTTTTCTTGAAACACATATACGATGTTATATTTGTAGTTCATTATATAAAGTTTTAACGATCCTTTCTCAGGTTGTAATCCATTGTGAATACGAAGATTAATAGAAAATCCATAAAGATCTCTGTATTTACTATCTTTTAAAAATGCTATCACCACTCAGGCTAAATAAGTAAAATGCGCCATACCGAATGCAAAAATGCTAACATAAAAATAGATTTAGCAGCATATTAATACAACTCACACTATAATTTCCTGTAATAAGTGATAACTTAGTAAATGTAAAAAATCCTCACTTGTCTTGTTGTGGTAGAATAAACCTAAATATATTTATCTAATAACTCCTAAAGCTTGAGCCATTTTTGCGAATATATGAAAAATTTTTGCAGAGCGTCTCTTAAAACGCCACGTCTCGCAGGAACAAGAGTGGTAACGTATTTCGAGAAATTAATGGAGAAGATATTGAGATCCGTTCTATAACGCATTACGCTGCCAAACGACAGCAAAGGATGTTCACCTCTTTAGTCTTAAAAAAGTCATTTCAATATTTGATTAATACATATCTATTAGCAATTCAGGAGCTCTTGTTGTTACAATTAGCACAAAATAACTATAGGAATAGATTGCGTCGTTAGAGACAGACAAGTCCCTATAACTCATATAATAAGTTATTACACAGAAAACCTTACCGTCCAAGATGTCTGAGTTTAACGTTCGTGAGAAACAGATAGTGGGTCACACTACTTATATAACCCAAAAGATGTATTTATAACAATTAACACTTATAATTTATAATATAAACTAAAAATCACATTTTTGAACTAGTCGCAACACAACTGTACACTTAATTAAGTTCGACAGGGATTACTACAGGTAAAGCATGATAAAAATGTAGTATAGAGCCTATTCAATTACTATCCCTGATGCAAGTGAAGAGCAGTCACTGGTCAACTAATAGATATCTGAGAGGTGAAGAGAATTGATTGAATTATCTCGAAAAGGTAGAATACTATCGAATAAATAACACTGTTTAAGAATGGTAGTTGATATTTAATCAAAGCCACAGATTCCTAATGGGAAAAATCTAATTCAATTTTAAATATACCATAGAATCTAGTAAAAATAATTATTATATTTGTATTCCTAAAAAACATTTAAATCGATAGATCAAAATTGTTAGCAGGACGAACAAAGATAGTCCATATATAAATTAAACAAGTGTAACCTAATAAAAGCTGTAATTCAAAGAACAATAAATAATCAGTAAAGAAAAATGGGAAATAACGAACACAAAATGTATCAGTTACATATAAACATATCTAAGATTTTAAAAATATATATAAAAATGAACAAAACAGAGATAATTAAGTTGTACTATTAACAAAAAACAAATTAATAAAAGGCCACAGTCTAAATGTTAATGACAGAGTGAGTGATAATTAACAATTATTATAAGGATTGTCTATTTTTTTATTCCTTTCGGTTAGCCCCCTCTACAATTTGGTGTTAGGAAATTTTAGTGTAAGACGCCCACAAAATTGGCTGTCATTTATTTATATCATGCTACATATTAATATTTCAGTTTTTACAAAAAACCAATCGAGATAGTGACGGATGTGGTTAATCATGAAAAGCAATACGAAGCAGTCAAGAGCGAGAGGGAGATAGGGCCAATTGAGTTTAATTGATAGCATCGATTGAAAGTTCCTATATATTAAGATCAAAAAAATATAAATAAAGTAACATTAGAGAAATTAAAGTAAGTATTATATTATGAATTACAATATTTATCAAAAGAAAGAAGATATAGTTTCTAAAATCCAAATAACCTCATCTCGTTATGTTATAATTCATACTTGGGGAAAAAGATAATGAACTAAGTAATGAAATATTAATAAAAATAGGATTTCAATATATATAACTATTTAACTATTGAAAAGAACAGTACATTGGTATGATGATGGTGGTAGTATACGACAATAACAATATATAAATGTAAAGTAAAATTATTTATATACATTATTATTTGATTTATTCATTGGAGGGATTTAGTTGAATAGGTAAAATATTAATACATCATTGACATTTGAATTCACCATTCATTACTACCATAGGACCGCAGCATCTATATGAATTCGTATTAACTTAGCTAGGCTATATGAAGCACAACCTTATTAAGCCGCTATCACGCAATAGGTTTGCCTCCAAGCAGCCTGTTGGAGAACATGCAGTCCTTCAGCACACACAGAGTTGAAGGTATGAGATCATTAACACCCCGTTTCAAATTCTATTTCTCATAAGTGACTGTCAAGACATGGAACGTTTATCTCGTGACGCTTCGTAGAGCTGACCTTCTATGATTTTAACAATTTACAATTAAAAATGTTGGAATATAATAGGTACAAGTATTTAACCTCAGAAAAAAATCCGCAAATACTATAATCTTAACCTATAACAATCAAGACCTGTCCGCTTCCCTGGGCCACTCGCGACACCCTCTAATATTACACATGGATATATAGAACTATATTGAAAGGATATAACCCCCAGAAATTTTAATAAATATACCCCGGCGTCATAAACCCTATCTTTGCCAGTATAAGAGAAGTAAAATAATATGGCATTTATCAGTCCTGATCACACTATGTTATTATAAATCAAGATGAATAATAGATACGAACAGTACAAAATTCATTCAAATTTATAGCATTGTTTTAGATAAACTCTGATTCCAATAGGAATGATTAAGATTGAAATTAAACCATTAGTGAAAAGATAAAGTGGGAGAAACAGAATATGATATTGAGGTACACTCCTCCAATAAATATTTGAATAAATTACATCTAAACATCTTACTTGGATTCAAAATTTTGCTTCTTGTTATAATTTTGGAAAAATATTTTTTTTTCCTTTTTTAAAGAAAATCGCAGCGATCAAACTTAACAAGTTAAGTACTTATACTAATAGAGAATCAAACGTCTATAGAAGGACATCAAGTGACACAAAGCCCTATACAAAGTTCTACCAGATTAACTCCTTTTAATTCACCTGATTCGTTATCTTTGCAATGCTCGTGCCTCCTCACAGCAGATAGAATTTTATTTATTTTTATTATTAAAGTTGTCATTCGCTATATGTGAAGATCGTTAAAACCGGTATTTCATCTGGAAATACAGAGAATCTAAAGGTTAAAATCCAGAGTAGAGAGTCTCCTTCAAGATTTTGAGGAAATAAGAATTAGGACATGGGCTTGACTAACCACTAGAGTTAGGATATGATATCATCTAGATTCAACCTACAAATATTGAGTCTCTTTCATTACATCTCTGGGCGGCCAAGTTGAAGACTCAAAACAGTTATTAACAAAGTTGAGTCATATAATATGATGTCGTTATAAACTAAGAATAATAAAGAGGTATGCACGAGATATGTGAAATGTATTAATGTCGACTCTGATATATGTTTAGAACCATCATAGAAAATACTGTATAATATTTTCTTTAACAGATTTCAAATAAAACTGATAAATTTAACGTCTTCACAAATAAATATTACTAGCAATAATATATAACTTATTATATAATATTATAACCTAGTATATATACCTATATAATATAATACAACTACTATATATATATCTATAAATAAATATTAATATTTGATTTTATTGATTATTTATTTTATACTTATTTTATTATATTTTATAAACAAGTTATGTAAAATATAATATTATATATGATTTATATATAGTAGTAAGTGTTTACATACTTTGTGTGAATGAAGGTTAGATATTCAGAGCGAGACCGGAGCTATGATCTTTGGGGCTGTATTGGAGGATGAGGAAGACTTTTGAATGTTTTTTTCTTTGAGCAAGACATATTCACCATAATTAGAGAGCCTCAGTGTCGAGATGGCGCGTTAATAATATAAAGGTACCTATATCACCTATTATAAATATTTACTCAAATAAAGTATATTATATATATTATATTATATGAAATATACTATCAATAATATACCGAGGCTCGCAATCACCATACATATATTATATATAATAATATATTAAGAAAATAATATTATATTATAAAGTTATTACTATATACCATAATATATATAATTATATTATTATTTATATTCCCTATGGAACCGACCGGGCCCGGTCCCTTCGAAAGCACCAGGACACCCGGCAACCCCGGCATTTTTTTAGCGACCTCTCTGCCCCTTGTCCCCGGCTCAATAATCAGGAAAAACCGGGGTTTTCTCTCTAACACGAGGGGTTAACTGTAAATTTCACTAAATAATAGAGGGTTAAAATCAAAACAAAATAACAACACAAATATATTTTTATATTCCATTACTTGGCCTTTGTTTAAAAGAACAACGCAAAATATAATAAACAATAACCTTAATACCTCTCAATTCAATTTTTTTTTTGGTATTTACTATGATTTCAAATTAAATTAAGGCCAAATTAATAATTTTTCCGAGTTTTTAACCAAAATATTCGAAATTTGATAAAATATACAAAAAACGAAAATTCGGTACAAAAAGGAAATAATATAAATACCCCCTATTGTTAATATTAGAGTGTACTCTTATCTATATTTAAATACTTGCTAAAATTTAACAATCTAAATATTTCCGAAATCTCTTTTCAAAATTATTTAATTTAAATTGAATATGTATATTATATTATATAGTATATTATTATATTTTATATAATTATTCCCTTATATTGACCGTATATGATACTAACCAACAATATAATATAAATATAACTAATAATTATTTATATATAGAGGTTTTAATTATTTATAATTACTAAATCAAAAATTATTTATGTAGGGTTATATTATTTTATATATTACCCTCATATATTTATATATATATAATAATATATATACTATACTACTTAGGTATATTAATAATCTATTATGAAGAATTTTATAAATCAGTATATATATATACTATAATATAGTATATATTATATTATATATTATATTTACAATTATTATATTAATTTTGAAATGAATATAAAAAACTACGTACCCTAGTAGCTCACTAATAATTCTATATATAGTATGTATATATATATATATATTATATATAGGAGTATAAGCTATAATATATAATATATTATTTAGGGATATAATATAATATATATAATAGTAGTTTATATTATATAATCTCACTATCATACTATATATATATATAATTTAGGGATGTACCGATACAGAAAAAGAGGCCGATACCGTTACCGATACCGACACTTCTATTTTCTTTTGCCAGCTATAGCGAGTTTTGATTAAAGTTTTGAAATCCTTTTTATACTCACATCAAATAAAAATAAAAAATACTTAGCAAATTTTCAAGTACAAAATAGAACATTTGTGTACTGCTTGGCAACTCAGAATTGCATTCCAATACAGCCAATAATAGCTTAGTCATTTATATAAATCACTATTTTTGGTTGTGCCAAGTATTGGGAATTACTGCATTTTATAAATTAAAACAGTACCTTATAATAATAATAATTTGCAAATATAAGATATTAAAATATATCTTTTTTTGATGGGTTGTGTTTTTTTAAACAAATATTCCACATTTCCATTTTCAAGTAAGTATTACAAAGTAAAGTTAAGCTACTAGCTTTTATGTTTTTAACATGATTACAATTCATTACAAGAAGATTTTATAACTAGCTACAATATAACGACCAATAAAAATAAAATGAAAGAAGTAGAGAAGATTAATCAGCCGAAAAGATAAATAAAAAACAAATATACAATATTACATTAATATTACGCGCGAGTGAGCCATATATTAAATTTAAAATACTCCTTATATAAAGAATAGATAATCCATTCCCAACTACTCAAATTTCCAAATTCACAAATTGTATATAGTAGAGCACCTGCTAAATACATAAAAGCTTTTCACACTAGTAATGAAACTAGTATCCACCAGACTGAGTTTCCTTTTGAGGAGGGTGTCCTTCACATTCCTTAACTAACCTACACTATAAATATAACGCATAACTCACTACTCGCACTGATGAGGAGGTGCTGATGAATCCCTATTTGCCTCAAGCACTGAATAAAAATGAATACCTTGGCCCATTTTCATGCACCGCATGAACATGAAATTCTCTTCTGTAGGCAGCATCTCAATGTTGTCGTAGAGGCCCTGCATCCTCTCTTCTCACAGAACTACAAATTTGAAATTATCGTTGCTCCCTCTGTACTGGTCTCTATCAGTTTATCAAGAATGAAAGGTATTCGCGGTGTAGATTCCATTATGAAGGTGAATAAGAGAATGTTTCAATTGACTAATTTATCGCATGCAACTCCTATCCCTCACCAACGTCCTCAAACATAATTCAAATCCTCATCTTCTACGTAGGTTTTATTATTAGCTGAAAGCCACCATCGTCATTATCAGCCTGAGAAAGATGGAATCTCACCCGTCGGAGGATGCCATACTTGTAAGGGTTCTTCCAGCTAGCCATAAAGGATATATCCTTATTAGACACATTCTCCACTCTCTCATTATTCTCTCTTCTAGCAGTTTGTTTCACCGAGAGCACTCATAACGGAAGCATGAACCCTATTCAAGGAGTGGGTGTATGAAAACGCAACTGCAAAAATTCATCTCAATCGTCAAATTACGCAGTATGAGTCTACAGACGGTCAGGCTTTTAAAGTGAGAGGAAATTTGGAAGTGAGAAATGGAAAAACACAGAATGATGGAATAAGAAATTCCACAGAGAAAGAGGTAGAGCAAAGGAAAGAAAGAAAAACAAAGACAAGCGAGAAAAACAAGTTTCTTGGAGCCTGAATCTATTACATCTAACCAAAACTTCATGTGCGCGACATCAGCACCTTCCCAATGTTGTCTACGAGGGCGTCTGGTATTAAGGTGTTGGTTTATGCTTGAGTTGGATAGTTTCCTCGAGCACTTGCTCTTCTTACAGTATTTAGAAATAGTGTGCCCCTATAACCAGGCACAAAGACCCAACGCAAATAATAAAAAAATTTAAAGGGTCAAGTGAACTATGAAGTTAAGGTAACAGAGTTTATAAGCCTTTTTGGCCTTTTGACTCGACTCCTATCTAAAATAGTCGTATGTAAACAGATGCTACCGCCATCCGGCGAACCAGATAAATAGAGAAGCAGTACCTCACTACAAGGGCGTGAGTAGAGGACCCACTAGGAGGAGGTACCCTCGCTAATGAAGTTGGAGATAACTGAGAAGAGGAAACAAATTTATTTTTTGTCTCGACAACTACTAAACAACTCCCAGCCAGTTTTTCTTTGAGGTGCCGCCTATGCAACCTAACTGTGATTTTGATACGTTTAATGTCAAAATCCCCATTATTATTTTTTGTTATGTTATGACCAACCCGAGAGGAATAGTTTATTATTGCTCAACCAGAGAGAAGACGAGATGAAAACGCACGAAAGAGAAGATAAGAAAGTTAAGTATTCTTAGAGAGAGATGAGATTTGTTTGCGAACGCTTCAGAGAGGTGTCTCAAAGTAATAAAATTTCACAAGACATTTGAGACGACGCCAATTCTCCGAAAGAAAAAAAGCATAACCTGTCCTCCTGTTAAATTTCTATCCAGATCAGCGAGAAATAGAATTCGGAAAGATTAAGATGAAGAGGCAATTCTAGTATAGTAAAGAGACGCGATTGCTTGCAAATCTAATATTGAGTATTGAAGAATTTAAGAAGGTCTAAGTTCATGACATAGGTTTTTTCCCAGTATAGGGCCAAAAACCTACTGTGGCATATAATGAAAATTTTTTATCGTCTGTGCAAATGGCTAACTGAGACTCTTCCCCCCCCACTTGTTACAAAGCCCCCTGGAAAATAATAATGTTGAAAAATTTCTGGTTGCCGTTTTTAGCCAGAAAAAATAATCCCCATTTTGTTTTTTCAAATTTTTTTTTCCCCCTAAAAAAAACGCCAGAAAAACTTTTTTTTTAGTTTTTGGGGTTTTGTTTTGGAAATATTTTTGGATACCAATCTTGAGTGGACTAGAGTTAGATGTTGCAGGTGAGAAGAATCATTGATGAAATGCAGGAATAAAGTCAGGAGACTAAAACAGAACCCTAGATGGAACACAGCCATTATTGAACAGAAAAAGAAGAAGTCGCCCCATACACAACAGCCGATATTTGGAGCACATATATTTGTTAAGAAAGCTAGACATAAAGTAAGGCAAGTAGAATGATAGGAAACCTCCAAAAGGATGAGGGGAAATACTTGGTAGAGGGGCATATGAACAGCACGTAGCCTAGCCCGGTACAAATTGACTTGGATATGTCAAGCGCCATCCAACACAAGTCCTTCCCGTAAGTTCTAAGGCGGAAAAACCATTAACACTCCTCCGTTTAAATATTATTAAGTTATATCCCAGTTAGATCGGTCGAAGACAAAGCGAAGCCCGTACTACTCATACACGAAAACGAAGGGAAACGAGATCCAGATGATCTACTGAAGTGAGAGTTGAGAATGGTTCCCTTCACAGACTCCTTAAAGAAAGAATACAAGTAAGAGAGCTATAGTGGCGAAAAGTATAGAAGGATCAGAAGAAGTCAATAATTTTTTCGATAGGTTTGGACATTATATCGTGCTTCCAACACTGAAGAAAGTTACTAGTATTTCAGAAGAAGCATAGAGCAATATAGTCTCCGCAACCGACGCGCGCGTATGGGGTCAGCACGGAAGCACAACTTCTCCTCAATAAACTTCGAGAGTGAGAGTACCCATACACGGAACACAGGCACCAGAACACTATATACACTAAAGCGTTCAATAGATTTCAGGAGTCTTCGATGCATCCCGAAATCAAATTAGGAAAATAGACAGGTAAAGGCATAGGACACTATGAAAGAGGAGATAGTGAGGAGTGAAGAGGAATACCGAATCGTCAGGGTTGATATTAGAGGAAAATAGGAGCCAAAGCGATGATTGGCCTTTTCAGTTGGAGTATTAACAACAGAATCATTCAGAGCTGAATAATGAGTGCAGCAAGAAAAGGATGAATACAAGAAGTTATTAAAGTATGAGTACGCTATTATAATTGGAAAAGAGGCCAGAGATGATTTCAGATTGGAGAACCAAGGGGAAGTGGCAATACGCATATTTTTCGTTTATCTGGCAACGTCCCGCCTCCCTTGTCTCGTCGATCAGCCAGTCCTCCCTTGCAACGATTTCTATGCCTGAACCTGCGAAAAATTGCAAAAGTCATAATGGAAACCGAGAATTTTTCCACACCCGATATAAGCATTTGAATCTACTATAGCTTGAAAGAAGGACACAGGAGAACAAGCACGAAATCGAACACCATGACTGAATTTGAGCGTGAAAAAAAAGAATATTCATTTCCATAAGAGAAAGTGAATGACCTGCATTCATCCCATTAACAATTGCCAACATGATTCCCACAATTATCGGCTAGAATCTAAGAACGTCTTTAAAAGAAGTCAACAGCAGTCACTCAATTATAGTTTAGCGTAGAAGCAAACAGAGCCACTCGCCCCCACAAATCGAGGCCGAAATAACAAAGTGCCAGAAAACACGCATGGAACAGGATGGAGATGAAAAAAAGAGACCATGCTTTGGAGAGAAAAAAATAAATATAAAATAATAAAGTGATAATATTACTAATGGTTTAATTTTTTTTTAAGGGGTTTTCCCCAAAGAGGGGAAGCGCTTTGCTTCGACAAAATCCTGTTTTAATTTTTTGAATTTTTGCAATTGGAATAAAAATAAGAAAAAAACTTGTTTGGAAAAATAAGTTTCGTCAGATGTTTCAATAGGAGCGAAGGTGGTGTAATTTACCTTCCGACGAGCACCAGGCCACTAGTGGTGAAACATTGAGGGTCAAGTGTGTTCAAGAATCGTTTGGGACGATCAAGACATTAATGATAGGTTATTTTAATTCTAGTTGCTCCAAGATCGTTGATGAACTACTGAATGGCTTCGGCTCCTCCCAACTAAAAACTAATCAGTACGAAGAA